>JZKD02S0120170.1:942338-977649 GCA_000966675.3 Picea glauca | reverse complement strand
ATTTACAAAAGAAGGAAGTAACAAAATATGAACTACAAGGGATGATGGATTCAACTTAAGCTAAGTTGGAAGAAATAATGGATAATAATATGGATGGTTTAAAAAAGGATATCAATGAAGGATTGAAAATTTTCCTAATAGAGAGGCCACCTGAAAGAGAAAATGTATCCCATGAAATTCATGATGAGGACACAAGGAAGATGAATCAAGACTGAAGAAACTCCAACTTTGGTTTGAATACCAATCACTTTCCTAAGATCGATATGAGGAAGTTTGACGGAAAGGATCTAATCACATGGATAATCCAAATGGAGCAGTTCTTTGATCTACATGATGTTCCACACACACAAAAGGTATGCATTGTGTCTTTATATTTAGAACCCAATCAATTTATGTGGTATTGATGGCTTTGTTCTTGCAAATCGCTTGTCACTTGGACAATATTCACGGAACAAATGATAGCACACTATGACGATACAAGGAGCAATACCTTCTTCATCCAATTGATAAATCTCAAGAAAAAGGGTTCAGTTGCAGAGCACATTGAGAACTTTCAAATATTGAATATAAAGGTAATGGATATTCCATATGAGCACCTGATTGATGTATTCATAGGAACTTTAAAGGATAAAATTCAACATGAGGTTCACCTTTGGGAACCCAAATCATTGGAGAATGTGTTCAGGACAACGAGAAATGTTGAAAGTAAAAATATGGCTATGGCTAATAGAAGGACCAATCCTAACATCTATCGAGAGAATAATGTTTCTTCTTCTAAAACACCTCAACCTACAAGGTTGATGTTAATGATAAAAATCGCAATGAGAATTTTTCCCGCAAAGTATTGCTAAATCCTATTATTATAAACTAATTATATATATAATACTAGTAGGTGGGACGCCCTTGTAGATGGGAGGATCAGATTTGGTTCTTATTTGATGTTTATGTTGTTGTTTGACACTGCTTACAGGGTTCTACATGATTTATGATTTCTTGGTTTTATTTGTGACATAATAACAGATGGAAAATGCATATTATGTGTTGTTTCTAATTTCTCTAAGCTCTAAATTCCATATTGTGTAGATGGCCTATATCCACTGTTATCACATTGCTATTTAGCGCCATGATCTATTACATGTTGCACCTGCACAAGACACATGTTCGTAATATGAAATAAGAGCAAGTGAAAAGAGACTTATGGAAAAATCTAAGGAAGAAACTAAACGATGCTACTATGCTACTATGCTACACTATATGCATTGCAATTAAAGGATTATTGTTAGTCCTAGATAACAAAGTTAGTGATTATACGATTTATTGAGTTATTTGAAAACACATGTGATATGCGTTATGGTATGGCTAGTAATGGTTAATGTGACATGGGGTGGCACATTTGGCAAGTAATGGATGTTGGTTTCGATGCATGGATTAATTGAATGGTTTAATGGAATGGATGGCTAGCGTGTACTAGGTAATTGAATGAGTGGAGGATGGAGGCGACGTGCATTTACTGCACATCACTCCATACATCCCCCACTGGTCGTCACCCTAGCTTGGCTATTATTCAATTGTGTTTTCGTTGTGGTTAAGCTCTGATTTTTAGGAAAAGGAAGAACTGCTCGGCCAAGCTCATGTTTTTAAGGCTTTTTGGTTACAGGTATGTATTTTTCACCATCAATGAACCTACTCTGGTTATGAAAGAGATATTGACTCAGTGATGTGCAGGCCTGTGCTTTTCTTGAGACTGGAAATTATGTAAACTTGTGATATTTCTCTAGAATGATTGGTTGTGTGTATTCACTGTAAATGAAAGGATTGGATAGTTGAAGTCACAGTTTCATTGATAATTTTTTGTGGTAGAAGCCATGAAGGCTCACTGTTGTCTTATGGATTTTGCTTGGAGGGTTTCATTCGGTCCAGACTTGTTGGCCATCTCTACACAGTTCTTGTAATAACACCCAATCATATTTTATTGTTGTGTTTGATTTTGAACCACCGTGGGTCACTGGTATCATTTTCTCCCAGTCGTGGATTTGTATATAATTGTTGTTTTTGCACAGTTGTTTTGGGTGACTAGTATACCAACTTGCTAGATTTAGGGTTGGTTGTTATTTTGTGGCTCTGTTTTATATCATCATTACATGGGTTGATTTGGAAAACCATGAGGGTTACTCCCAACGTGTTCTCAGTGTTATTATAAGAAGCCTCTACCCCTCTGTTCATAGTCTCTCCTATCTCGTGAACTGTCACCCTGTCTGTGAAGCTATTGGTGATATGGCCTGTGTGTCCATCGTATTATCTCAAAATTTATCACCTGTTGTTGGTGGTCGACTCCAGTCTCCCTCTATTGGTTCACAGAGGGAACCCTTGATTATTCAAGGCCCGTTTTTAATGAAGGGAGCCATTTATATTATGTCATGTACATCATTGATTGTTATGATTTGGTGGAGTATCGTCGACAGTGTTTGATTGTTAGCTCATCTCTGTTAATAGCATTGACAATGGTTTTGATTGTCAAAATCTAGTCACTGCATTTTTTATTGTAACATTTGAGTCTATAGCTCAACATTTTTAATTGATTGATTCGACGAACGAAATGGGCATATAGTCGTTGCCTCTTGTGTTGTAACAATCAGATTCTTAACTCAGCATTGTTTTATCATTGATCGAGAGTATGCATATTTTCTTTATGAGTTTGGTTGTGTGTTTCCTACAACATGGTATAGTTTAAAATGATGGTTGTTGTTACTGTGTGTTTTCATTGCCAATTGAGATTATTGCAATTTAAAACTGTGATATTTGTGACTTGGTTGTCTACTATATATGTTATGGATATCGTGCATCGTATCATAGATAGGCATGGGTTTTATAACAGTATGGTTTCATTACAATGTTAAATTGATTAAAAGAATGGAATCGAGCATGATTTTTAAGAGCTTGTGTGTGTGTTTGATTTGAAGAATTTATTGTAAACAGTGATTGATGGTTTGGATGTTGAACAGAGTCAATACAAAGGATTGTGTGTTCATTGGAATTTTTTCTTCAGTATGATGGCACTGTGTAATCGAAAGGGTTAAGGATTTAAATGTGAATAGTGAGCAATTTTAACACACATAAATGATTAAATTATGTACACAGTAATTGTTAATTGATCACAGTAATTGGTTAGTGTTGGTTCATTACATTGAATACATAATGGTTTTATGGATCACTTAATTAATATTAGGAACAGTATCTGCTCTTTTCCCACATCATTATTTCAGTTTCCATTAATTACAATCACCTCTCCTTCCCACATCCATTACTCACTCCCTATTCCTAAAATTTAATTACAGTTAAGAGGAGCTCGGTATTGTGATAGTTTAAGATCACAGGGTTGGATTGCAATGATATTTTATAGGGTTTAAATTTCAGTTGATTGTTTATTGTCTGTGAGCAGTAACCATATTCTTTTTCCCCTCATTTTAACATTTTTTCTCTCAATAAAAACCCCCCGCATATTCGTGAACCTTTGTTCACCCCCTGTTGATTGACAACAGTTAGACAATTTGTATGGATTGGATTGCATGAGTCTGATATGTTATTAAGCCAAAATTTATTTCATATTTTAAAATATTTGTCATGTATGGTTGTTAAAGAAACTATTTGCTAATCGATCATGCATATAGGAATGAGATTTTTTAGCCAAGGTAGCCATGGCAGAGGTAACCGAGGAAGAGGTAATTGGAACAGAGGCCCAAGAAGGCCAAGATTATCCATACACTTTGATGTATACTCTCAAGATTTAGGCAAACTATTCCAAGCTGGATGTTTCAATTCAATTGGGCAAGGAGTGGTCCAACCTAGGCCTGAAAGGCCTCCCTTCCAAACTCCACAAGCCCCTGGGATTCCTGTGCCCCCTCATGTCTCATTGCAAGCCGAGGTTCCAAAAAATGATGGATGGCAAGAGATTGTTCACCTGGCAATCTCCCAACATCGTGGCTAGCCCAATTTGTCTTTACCTGCTCCCCCGCCTATCAATCAGATTATCCAAGATGCCCCTGTCCACTCACCAGTTCAGTCCTCTGATGCTAGAAAAAGGATGAAAAATGAGGCCCACCATGATCCTGATAAAGTAAATCCATTGTTAACCCTTCTTCACCCTCCAATGGCTCTGATAAAAATGTGTCCTCTCGGGTGCATTTGAGGGACGATTGTTCTCATGTGATCAATGAGATTAGGCCTAAAGACTCAACACAGATAAAGGAAAATTCAGAGAGATCAAGAGGTGACAGCAGGAACAAGGGAAAGATTGCATCTTAGAGTGGAAAATATGGATTTTAAGTTTTATTTTATTTATTGTTGATGAAAGTTGACTTCAAAAATTTTGGACAACATGCTTCTTTTTGGATATATGAGTAATATATTTTGAAAATAATTTCAAAAATCATTGGATAAATTTTCAAATATGAATGTATGATGGGAGTCACAAGGAGGGATGTTTTATTTAATCGACTAGTTGTGTTATGATTGTTAAAATCTAAAGGGAGTCACAAGGGGTCCCACCTATTAGTTATTATTTATTTTAAAAAACCTTATTTTTATTTATTACTTTTCCCCCTAACTAAAAATTTGGTTGAGCTTTTAGTTAACTTAAATAATGAAGTAGTTCAACTACTTCAACCAATTCTAATTTTCTTAAAGGAAAAAGGAAATGGAGGAACAAGAAGGAGATAGAAGGAGAAGCACACAAAGGTTTTCTCTTTGAGTTTGTGTTGAGATAGTTCAGTTTTCACTCATTCCTTAATTTATCACAAGCCTAATTCTTTTTTATGATAGAAACATATTATTGTAGACAACAAGATTCAGGGTTGAATTACATCATTCAAACACTTGTTTTTCAAAGGTGTTTATCTATCTTTGATAGTCTGTGTACACTTGTATGTTTGTGAATTAGTTTTCATGACTGATAAAGGCAATTCTGCAGAGTCAAGTGGGTAGCAATCTGTGGCAAGCTGATCCATCTTTCAGAGTTCAGTTTTTTATTTTTTGTTAGAGGTCCTTTTGTATGTTTCATCGGGGACATCTAAGTTTGACTTTGGTCCAAAACTTCTTCACGAGTTTTTGTAAAGGGAATGACTCTTTGATAAATTGAAATGGAATAAAGGATTGTTTTATGTCTCATCTATCTTGATTATTGACTTGGTGTCTTTACTTATGTTTCTATATTTATTTCAACAACTGTTATATTCAGAATATCACATAAATAATGAATTTTTCAACAAACTTTTATTCATAAAAAGACCATCCTAAGCACTTGTAATCAATACTTGTGAGTTAGGATATTAATTTTGATGGCTATAAACCTAGGGTGATATTCCCGTCTATTTTTCTTTAGCCAAGAAAAATCTGAAAATGCTTGAGTAAGATCATTTCATATCTTTTCCTCAAAATTTATTTGGCGACCATACTGCGGAGATATTTGATATCTCTCTGGTTAATTTTTTATGCTTGATTAGAATCGAATACATTTATTTTTCTAATATTGATTATTTGACTGTTTTATTTCTTAATGATTGTGCTTGTTGCAAGGCAACCCAATATTGAGCTCGGTCTTCAAGATCAGACTATCATTGCTTTGAATTTGTCTAACACTATTTTAGACATTGCCAATACTCGTGTTGAGCTTAATCATTCATGGGAAGCAATTGAATGAGATATTAGTGCCTAGGAACATTGGGAAGCCAGACATAGATAGCTTGGAAATCAGCAGTAATCTTTTTGTTCCTTCAGTTTTGGCCTTGCTTTCATGTCCTTAGACTCTCATGTTTCTAGAAGAAGAAGAATCTTATCACCTAAAACTATTCCTATTGTTCAAATAGGAAGAAGGAACGTTGTGTTGTCAACCCAACAAAGTGCTATAAAGAGAACATTTTCTGATTCTTCTAGTTCGTCTTTCTCTCCCTCACCTATCATCCACAAGATGGCATCTAGTGGTGGCTTCGGTGGCACTGGAAGTGCTTCCTCCTCTCAATCTTCAGCTTCGTCAGTAATTGGTAGCTTATATAGCCACCATATCCATGTCCAATCTACCACCAATCCCACCAAAGTCATCAAAAAGTATGGGATTTTTTAGTTTGAAGAAGATGCCACAACCACATCATGGAATGTGTCCTATCCTCTTAACCTAGAACCTGCTACTCATCCACTACATAAATTCAAAGAACATCTTCCCAGGTTTTTGGGAAATAACACTGTCACTACAAATGAACACCTGGAGGAATTTTCTAATGCTTGTCACAACATAGGGGCTAATGACAACAATACTTGCATGCACTTATTTGTCAATTCTTTGGAAGGAAAGGTTGTGGCCGATTTCTTTGACCTTCCTCCGAAGATTTTTTCTACTTGAGAGGAGTTAATCTATTGGTTCAGATCCACTTATGGGAAATCTAAAATCCAAGCTAAGAAGTTACGGGAATACAATAACATCGCCTATAAGGATAGTGAGACCATCAAGTCCTTCAACTTGTGTTTCACTAAGTTATACAGTCAAATCCATGAACTCATCCGACCTCATAACCAAGCCAATTTCATGCATTACTACAATGCATTACCTTCCCCCTATCATCATAGGCTTGAGGAACAAGCCATTGATAACCCCGGTTCCGCTCTGCATACTTATTTAGAGTATGAAGAACACCTTCAAATAACAGGTCTAGCTTAGGGAGAATCGGTTAAGAAGACATACATGTCCACCCTCTTACAGATAGTACAAGATGTGAACATAGCATATGAGCAAAAGGGAACTATCTCTCCTCTCACCCCTGGAGCTTCATCCTCTTCCGCACCTCCCTTTAGAAACCCAATTGAAAATAATTTTCAGCCTAAAGTTATCTTGCCTCGAAGTTGGTGTAAATTTTGCAAGGAACACCATGCAGAAGCCACATGTGAGGTAAGGAAGAGTGCTAGAGATAAGATCTTTGGTAAAATACCAGAAACTACTATCATTGTCCTAGATTTTTCAGATCCATAAGATGTCATGCTCATCAATACTAGGAACAAATCCTATGCTCCCAAAGGAAAATTTGATCCTCCCCGAAATTATTCTAGCCCGAGCTCATCCTCACCTACTGCTACTATTTAGGTTCCTAAGGTTCCTGAGAGTCAACGAATTACCTCCCCTCTCCCCTCTTCCAAATATAATATCCTAAATTAGCTGGGTAACATCAAATAATATGCAACCCTTCTGTACATGGTTGTCATCCCTGAACAACAGAGGCATTTGAAACAATTCATGGAAGGAAAAGCTTATATTGTATCCAACCTCTCCGAAGAGGTAAATTAAGAGGACTCATCTGTAAATAAGTTAAGTGTACATAACTTTAGATACCCTGTAAAAAATCCCCTTTTTTATATTTCTGTAAAGATCATGGATAAGATTTCCCATTGTTTCCTCATTGATGGTGGTTTGGGCCCAAGTGTGATGTCTAATATTATTATGGAAGATCTAGGCTTCTCTTGTACAAACAAAAATGCGAGAAGCATGCTCTCCTATAATAGTCTACAAAAAACGACCATAGGTGAGATCAAACATGTGACCTTAGTTTTGTGCACACCCTAAAATAAGGATAACCCTTAGCATTCAGGTAATTGATATGCCAGTAAGAAATTACTCAATCATCTTGGGAAGAGATTGGAAAGCTTTAACAGGTGGATACCTCTCACTCGATGAGACACATTTATATGTTTCTCAGAATGGTAAAAAAATTATAGTCCTTAGAGAGGGAAGGATTTCACCTTACATAGAGACTATCCCACAACCTAATGTGAACTATATCGAAGAGGACATAGGAGTGTATTCCATCTTTGTTAAGGAGGATAACATTCCCTTGGAACAAATTGATTTAGATGATGGTTTGTGGAATATGTACTTTGATGGTTCGTGCTCTAATGAAGGAAATGGAGCTGGCGTTGTCTTGATTTCTCCTGTAGGAAAAATCCATAACTTTTCTTATAGGTTGGATTTTTCTTGCACAAACAATGTCACTAAATTCGAAGCTTTATTATTAGGCATTGAAAACTCATGTAATCTTGATTGTGCTCAACTTTCCGTTTTTGGGGATTCCGAGCTTGTTGTGAAATTTGTACGTAAGATTTACTAGCTTAGAAACAAGTTGATGAAGTGATTCACCCAAACTATTTGGGCACTTATATCGAACCTATTATCTTTCAGCATCACTCATGTTAAGAGGGAATTGAATTCAATGGTTGATGGGTTAGTTGTTTTTGCAGCCTCTCCTAATCGACAACTTTTTCCACACAGACATGATTGTACTTTTCATTCTCTATATCATCCACATATCCCTGAAAATATAGAATCTTGGCAAGTCTTCCCTAATGATGAGAGTATTTTTGCTTTCATTCAAAATGAACCTTTTAAGCCTAAGGAAATTATATCCATAAAAGATAACAAGATTCCTAAAGGCTTGACTCCTCTAGAGAGTTCATTTTCATCGAGTGGTGCAGGCAATAAATAAAAATAGAAAGAAGAGGAGTTGAAAAGGAAGATGGGTGAAACCAACTCCTTGACAATTGGGACACCCAAATCTCCAAAGAATGTTAAAATAGGTGCCAAATGTTTTGATGAAGAGAAAATGGTGTTTTCCAAGCTATTTGGTGAATTTCAAGATGTTTTTACTTATGAGGATATTCGTGGTTTTGATCATGATCTTATGCAACATGCCATCCCCATCAAGGAAGGAATAAAACCAGTTAGGAGAAAGCAAAGACCTATCAACCCTGCACTGGAAGCAACCTTTCGAAAAGGATTGGAAAAAATCTTGAAGGATGGTATCATATTTCCAGTTAAGCATTCTAAATGGATTTCAAATTGATCCCTGTTTGGAAAGCCACTGAACATATAAGATTTTGTGTTGATTTCTGTGCAGTTAAGCGGGCTAGTATGACAATTTATTCTCCTCTCCCTAACATAGAGATGATTTTGTAGCAAGTCACGGGGTCACAGGTGATGCCTTTACTTAATGATTTTTCCAGTGGCAATCAAATAAAGGTAAAAGGGGAAAATTCTTACAAAACCAACTTTATCACTGAATGGGGTATTGCGACTTATGAACATATGTTTTCTGGATTACCTGATGCGAGCACCACTTGTAAAAGACCTATACAAATAACTCTTGATGAATTGATCAATATTCATATCTATATTGATGATCTAATTATATACGTTAAAGGGATGTTAATTACCTCAGAGTTTCAAGTGTTATTTCTGGGTCCCCTCAAAATTGTTGTTGTCTTGGATACTAACTCTTTCTTTCTAAAATATTTACAGGAGCAATTGTTTTCCTACAACACTAACGGTTTTCACTTGAAACATTACGTGGGGCCGACTTGAAAAGTTCTAATGTTGTTTGGATTTTCTATATATTAGTAGTCTAGATCTGCTTTCATTTTCCATTGTTTTTTATTTATGCTTACAGTAATTTGATTTCCGCTTTCTGTTTTTAGCAATTTCCTGTTGCTTTTGTATTCTATCATTTTATTTTCTGTTGTTTAAAATTTTGCAATCTTAATTATGTCATGATTTTTATTTCTTTTTTGTCTTCTAAGTTGATTTTGGTCAAGAATAAGATGTTGGATCAGTTCTTCCACAGTGACACTCCTGCAAGATATTGTTAGTCAATAACAATCAATCTTACACAGTTGTTACAATATTCCGCTGAAGGCACTTGAATTTGTTGTCTTCTTTCACTTCTATCTTTTAAAGAAATTGGTTATTCCCTATGTCTTCTTTCCATTTCTTCATCCATTGGAGAAATTAAAAGAACAAATTATGGTTGAACGATTGAGAACACAGTGGTAAACCCCATCATACTTAACACTTTTCATGAGTTATTCCAAAATTCCAGGTCATTTTTCCATTAAATCCGCTCACTTCCCCTATTGCATAATATTCCCGGTTATATCTTCTTGACTTGTCATTCTTGGTCTGCGAAACCATGAGTTCTAAGTTCTAAATCTTTTGAAAACAAATTTCCCTGTGGAGTCACCAGTTTGTTGACGATAAAAATCGCAACGAGGATTTTGCTCACAAAGTATTGCTAAATCTTATTATTATAAGCTAACGATATATATATAATACTAGTAGGTGGGACCCCCTTGTAAATGGGAGGATCATATTTGGTTCATATTTGATGTTTATGCTGTTGTTCAACATTGCTTATAGGATCCTACATGATTGATGATTTCTTGGTTTTATTTGTGACATAATAACAGATGGAAAATGTGTATTATGTGTTATTTCTAATTGCTCTAAGCTCTAAATTCCATATTGTGTGAATGGCATATATCCACTATTATCACATTGTTATTTAGTGTCATGATCTGTTACATGTTTCACCTACAAAAGACACATGTTAGTAATATGAAATAAGACCAAGTGAAAATAGACCTATGGAAAAATCTAAGGAAGAAACTAAACTATGCTACTATGCTACTATGCTACACTATATGCATTGAAATTAAAGGATTGTTGTTAGTCCTAGCTAAAAAAGTTAGTGATCATACGATTTATTGAGTTATATGAAAACACATATGATATGCGTTATGGTATGGTTGGTAATGTTTAATGTGACATAGGGTGGCGCATTTGGCAAGTAATGGATGTTGGCTTCGATGCATGGATTAATGGAATGGTTGTCTGACGTCTACTAAGGAATTGAATGAGTGGAGGATGGAGGAGATGTGAATTTATTGCACGTCACTCCATACCTCCCCCACTAGTTGTTACCCTAGCTTGGTTATTGTTCAATTGTGTTTTTGATTTGGTTAAGCTGTGATTTTCAGGCAAAGGAAGAATTGCTCAGCCAAGCTTGCATTTTTAAGGCTTTTTGGTTACAGGTATGTCTTTTTCGCCATCCATGAACCCACTCTGGTTATGAAATATAAATTGATTTGGTGATGTATGGGTCTGTTCTTATCTTGAGACTGGAAATTATGTAAACTTGTGAGATTTCTCTGGACTGATTGGTTGTGTGTATTCACTGTAAATGAAAGGATTGGATAGTTGAAGTCATGGTTTCATTGATAATTTTGTGTCGTAGAGGCCATGAAGGCTCTCTATTGTATTATGGGTTTTTCTTAGAGGGTTTGATTCGATCCAGACTTGTTGGTCGTCTCTACATAGTTCTTGTAAACACACCTAGTTGTATTTGATTGTTGCGTTTGATTTTGAATCACCGTGGGTCACTGCTATCATTTTCGATTGGTCGTGGATTTGTATATAATTGTGGTTTCTGCATAGTTGGTTTGGGTGGCTATTATGCCAAGATGTTGGATTTAGGGTTGGTTGTTATTTCGTGGTTCTGTTTTATATCAGCATTACGCGGGTTGATTGGGAAAAATAAGAGGGTTATGCCCTGCATGTTCTCGGTGTTATTATAAGAATCCTCTACCCCTCTGTTCATAGTCTCTCCTATCTCATGAATTGTCACCCTGTCTGCAAATCTATTGGTGATATGGCCTGTGTGTCTACCGTATTGTCTCAAAATTTCTCACCTTCTTTTGGTGGTCGACTCCAATTTCCCTGTGTTGGAACACAGAGAGAACCCTTGATTATTCAAGGCTCATTTTTAATGAAGGGAGCCAGTTATATTCTGTCAGGTATATTGTTGATTTTTATGAGTTGGTGGAGTATCGTCGACAGTGGTTGATTTTTAGCTCGTCTCTGTTAATAGAGTTGACAGTGGTTTTGATTGTCGGCATCTAGTCACTACATTGTTTATTGTAACAGTCGAGTCTATAGCTCAACATTGTTAATTGATTGATTCAAGAAAAAAAATGGGCATACAGTCGCTGCCTCTTGTGTTGTAAAAATTGGATTGTTAACTCAACATTGATTTATGGTTGATCAAGAGTACGCCTCTTTTCTTTATGAGTTGGGTTGTGTGTTTCCTACAACATGATATAGGTTGAAATGATGGTTGTTGTTACTGTGTGTTTTCATTTCCAATCGGGATTATTGCAATTTAAAACCGTGATATTTGTGACTTGGTTGTCTATTGTATATGTTATGGATATTGTGCATCGTATCAGAGATAGGCACGGGTTTTATAACAGTATGGTTTCATTACAATGTTAAATTGATTGAAAGAATGGAATCAGGCATGATTTTTAAGAGCTTATGTATGTGTTTAGTTTGAAGAATTTATTGTAGATAGTGGTTGATGGTTTGGATGTTGAACAGAGTCAATACAAAGGGTTATGTTTTCATTGGAGATCTCTCTTAAAATTAAATGAAACAAATGAAAGGGAATACGATTCTTTATATAGGTTGGTTGGAAAGCATATTATCTTGAGTATGATGGCACTGTGTAATCGAAAGGGTTAAGGATTTAAAAGTGAACAGTGAGCAAGTTTAACACACATAAATGATTAAATTATGTACACAGTAATTGTTAATTGATCACAATAATTGGTTAGTGTTGGTTCGTTGCATTGAATACATAATGGTTTTATGGATCACTTAATTAATCTTATGAACAATATCTGCTCTTTTCCCCTATCATTATTTCACTTTCCATTAATTACAATCCCCTCACCTTCCCACATCCATTACTCACTCCTTATTCCTAAAATTTAATTACAGTTAAGAGGAGCTTTGTATTGTGACAATTTAAGATCACGCGGTTGGATTGCAGTGATAAATTCTTTGTTTTACATTTCAGTTGATTGTTTGTTGTCTGTGAGTAGTAACCATGTTCTTTTTCCCCTAATTTCAACATTTTTTTGCTCAATACAAACCCCTCACATATCCCACAACCTTTATTCACCCCCTTATCATTGACAATAGTTAGACAATTTGTATGGATTAGATTGCATGAGTCTGATATGTTACTGAGCCAAAATTTATTTCATATTTTAAAAGAGTTGTCATGTATGGTTGTTAAAGAAACTATTTTCTAATCGATCATGCATACATGAATGATATTTTTCAGGCGAGGTAGCCATGGCAGAGGTAACCGAGGAAGAGGTAATTGGAACAAAGGCCCAAGAAGGCCAAGATTGTCCATATGATTTGATGTAGACTCGCAAGAGTTAGGCCAACTATTCCAAGCTAGATTTTTCAATTGGATTGGGTAAGGAGTGGTCCAACCTAAGCCTGAAATGCCTCCCTTCTAAGCTCCACAAGACCCTGGTATTCTCGTGCCCCCCTCATGTCTCATTGCAACCCGCGGTTCCTTAAAATGACGGATGGCAAGAGATTGTCCACCCGAAAGTCTCCCAACATCATGGCTAGCCTAATTTTTCTTTTCCTACTCCCCCACCTATCAATCAGATTGGCCAAGCTGCCCCTATCCACTAACCAGTTCAGTCCTCCCATGCTATAAAAAGGATGAAAACCTAGGCCCACCATGCTCCTGACAAAGGAAAAGACATTGCTGCCCCTTCCTCGCCCTCTAATGGCTCTAATAAATCCGTGTCCTCCCATATGCATTTGAGGGACGATTGTTCTCATGTGATCAACGAGATTAGGCCTAAAGGCTCAACACATCCAAAGGAAAATCCAGAGAGATCGAGAGGTGATAGAAGCAACAAGGGAAATAATGCATATCAGAGTGGAAAATATGGATTTTAAGTTTTATTTTTCTTATTGTTGATGACAGTTGACTTCATAAATTTTGGACAGCATGCTTCTTATAGGATATATGAGTAATTTATTTTGAAAATAATTTCAAAAATCATTGGATAAATTGTCAAATATGAATGTGGTGATGGGAGTCACAAGGAGGAATGTTTTGTTTAATCAACTAGTTGTTATATGATTTTTAAAAGATAAAGGGAGTCACAAGGGCTCCCACCTACTAGTTATTATTTATTTAAAGAACCCTTATTATGATTTATTACTTTTCCCCCTAACTAAAAAGTTGGTTGAGCTTTTAGTTAACTTAAGTAATGAAGTATTTCAACTACTTCAACCAATTCTAATTTTCTTAAAGGCAAAAGGAAAGGGAGGAACACGAAGGAGATAGAAGGAGAAGCATACTAAAGTTTTATCTTTGAGTTTGTGTTGAGATAGTTCAGTTTTCATTCATTCCTTAATTTATCACAAGCCTAATTATTTTTTATGATAGCGAGGTCTTATTGTAGACAACAAGATTCATGACTGAATTACATTATTCAGACAATTGTTTTTCAGAGGTGTTGATCTATCTTTGATAGTCTGTGTAGACTTGTCTATTTGTGAATTAGTTTTCATGAATGATAAAGTCTATTGTGCAGAGTCGAGTGCGAAGCAATATGTGGCAAGTTGATCCATCTTTTAGAGTTCAGTTTTTTATTTTCTGTCAGAGGTCCTTTTGTATGTTTCATCGGGGACATATAAGTTTGACTTTGGTCCAAAACTTCTTCATGAATTTTTGTAAAGAGAATGACTCTTTGATGAATTGGAATGAAATAAAGGATTTCTTTATGTCTCATCTATCTTGATTATTGACTTGGTGTCCTTACTTCGGTTTCTGTATTTATTTCAGCAACTGTTATATTTATAAAATCACATAAATAATGAATTTTTCAGCAAGCTTTTATTTATAAAAGGACCAGCCTCAGCACTTGTAATCAATACTTGTGAGTTAGGATATTAATTTTTATGGCTATAAGCCTAGGGTGATATTCCCTTATATTTTTCTTTATCCAAGCAGAATCTGAAAATGCTTGAGTAAGATCATTTCATATATTTTCCTCAACAATTGACACCTCAACAATTGGAGGAAATAAAATCAAAAGGTTTATGCTTTAATTGTGACAGAAAGTACAGTAAGGGACATAAGCATGGCGAGAAGAAATTATTATATATATATTATGAAGAGGAATACGAACAAGAACCATATCAAGATGAAAATGTAGAATATATTTCTTCTTAAGAGTTGACTCCCACCATATCATGTAATACATTGGTTGGAATTAGCACTCCTCAAACCCTCAAGATCGAAGGAAATATCAAAAATAAAAAGGTAATAGTCCTAATTGATTCTAGTAGTACTCATAATTTCATTCATTATAAATTAGCTAAAGCTCTCAATTTCTTTATGTATCCAGTGCTGGAGTTTCAAGTAATGATTGAAAATGGAGGAACTATCAATTGCTCAGGAAAATACCATAAGATCAATCTTACTATGGGGGAATATGTAATGAATATTCCAATGATTTCTATGCCCATGGGTGGTGTTGATGTTGTACTAGGAGTCTGATGGTTACAATCATTAGGAGCATTGTCTTTTAATGTTCAAGAATGTTTCATGAAATTTTCATTGGAAGGAAAGGAAATTGAGTTAAGGGGTATCACAGGGAAACCCAGTAAGGTAATAACTCTAATGGCATGAAAAAATTATTGAATAAGGGGCATCATGGTGTAATTGTACAACTGTGCTAGCTAGATATTCAAACATCTAAGCCATCTCTTCTCCTAGATCTCCAAGGGATAATTGATAATTATTCCAAAGTATTTAAAGATATTCCCATAGTTCTTCCACCCACTCGCAATCATGATCATGTTATTCACCTAATTCTTGATATTGTTACTCCTAACATCAGGCCTTACAGATACCCTTATTCCCATAAGAGTGAAATTGAGAGTGTGGTTGAAGAAATGTTAGAGGCTGGCATTATTAGACCTAGCCAAATTTCTTACTCTGCACCTATTGGGCGCATGCTTATTTTGAGAAGGAAGTTTATTTTGGGCGCAAGCCTATTTTTGGAGAAAGATTTATTTTGAGGAAATACCTAATTTTGGAGCGCAAGCAACAGGTGGCAAGAAAACAACAGTCGGAAAAAGAAGGAAAAGCAGCATGCAGGAGAAAAAGAAACATGGCGAGTAGGGAAACCATCCTAATTGTGATAGGGTTAGGGATTTTGATAAGGATTGTAACAACTATAAGCCCATAAAATAGTATAAATAAGGACCTAGAATTTCTATGTAAAGGGTGTATGTGAGAGAGGGATAAATATGTATGTATGATATAGAGAGATATCATATAATAATTGAGAGAGTTGATTATCATGATTTGGTGGGATGGTTGATTTTAATAAGTTTGTAGAAGAGTCTAATAAGACAGGTTTTTTAGGGTTAGGTCACAAGATGAGGATCCTAGTGTGATATAGTCCACCTCATAGAGGGTCCTTACCCTTAATCATGATTGTGTTACTGAAGATGTAATGTGCAAAGTGCAAGATCTTGCAGCAAAATAAATAAAAGAGAAGAGAAGCCAGATCTTTGTGGGCATAGCCCCGGGAAGGGATGAACCATGGTAAACCTTGTCTTATGTGTGATTGTTAATGAATGATTCACTTTCTGTTGATATTTAGATTAAAGAATGAATGATTAGATTAGAGTTATCAACATGCATGCATAGGTCTAAAGATGAATAAGTCATAGAAGTAATTGAATGGTTAACAAGTATAGTGCATAAGGTAGAAAGAACCCCACCACAGATCCCCACTCATTCCTAGACTGCAACCACCTGAGTATTGCAGTCACCCATAGAAGCTATCTCAGGTGAGATTGCGTTGTGCACCCTGTGTCCAGTGTTTCCCTCTGGTTTACCAGGAGGTCCGATATTTTTAGAGGGTTTTGTTGCAAACCTATGAGATCCAAACCTGGGTCAGCCCAAGAAGAATATAAATAAAAACCAACAAATGGTTCTATTGTCGGCTAGAACTGCACGGGATTCAGTGGATGGGATCCGTGAAAGAAACGTGTGGAGGATGAAAGTATAGAAGGGAATGTTAAGTCCATGGAATCCAACAAAGGTAGATATTGAAATATGGTTGAAAACAAAGGAACTTTAGTTTTCACAGAATGATAACAAAAACCCTAAGTTAACACCATCCAAATATCTCGACAAATACGTGTTTAGTGAATTGCATGAGGCATTTTTCATTGATTTCTCACATTTTTTGCAGGAGTGGTTATTAATATTAAAGAAAAAACACCCTACAAACCAAATCAAACAGCTAGAGTGGAATCATATGGAAATCACGTAGTTACAACAAGTCAAAAACAAATTTAAGCATGCAGTAGAATTCTGGTTAGAAAACATTGTTGCAGGTTTATCACTAAATTTGCAGTAGATATTGCAAAGTCCTACACTGCAGTAGAGAAATGTTTTTGAAAGGGACCCAGAGATAGGTACATCATATCTATGTATTCTTCGATCAATATTTTACTATATGACAACAATGTGATTACCATGGAATCAGATAGCTAAACTTCCTTGTGTGCATGGGGGAAGGGGGTAAGCACTGATAGGAGGTTGAGATATGAAAGAGGAGATGGATAAGGGAAATAATAAGGAGTCCATGGACCCAATCATGATAGAATAAGACGAGATAAAATAGATAATGGAAAAAGATGGAAAGATGCATAGTGGAGTACCCTACCAATATAAAATGAATAACAAGAAGAGAGCCATAGCCAATAGAGAGGGCTTGGAAAGAGATGAAGGGGAGGTAGAGGATATCCTGGATGTGGAGCATATTGAGGAAATCCTACATGAAATGTATGAAAGGAAAATAGGAGGTCTAGGATTAGGAAAAGAAGGAAGAACTCCAATTCACATCACCGTCGGTGTGGAACCTACAACCCCATGTGTGACTAATACACCAGAAAGAACACTAGTGTTTAGACAACTGAATTTTAGTGGAAGAAAAGCAATGATATAGGGATCTAATAAGGGAGCATCAACTTGGGGAGGTAGTTCATGAATTAACAGTCAATTGTCTACAACACATAGAGGTAGTAATTCAACACAGTGAAAAATGGCAAGACATGATCCCATGATCAAATTACCAGAATTTTGAGTAGAGGCATCATAGGACCCTAAAAACCACTTATTAATCTATTACAAGATATGGGAAGAAAAGAAGATCATAGATGAGGATACAAAGATAATGGAGTTAGCTATCACACTAATATATCGCTCGTTGTATTGGTACATGAGCCTAGATGTAAACATTCCACATGGAGTACCAAAGACTATTGCAGACCTGAAAAAACTATTGGTAAACGAATTTTAGAAGCCCAACTCAAAACACTAGTACATGAATGAAATGATTTAAATCAATAAAAAACTAGGTGAGTCTGTTTGGGAGATTGACCAAAGGTTCAAATTTCTGAAAGGTAAGTTGAAATATGCAATTACTGACATGAAACATAGGCACTTATTTGTGAACTCACTAATACCACACTTGAAATACCCATTAAGACAACAGAAGTTCCAAAATCATGAAGAGGCTCTGCAGGAATCCTTACAACTGGAAGAGAACCAATATCAAAAGACAGATCCAACAATAGAGGAGTTGAAGGAGAATTTGAAGAATCTAATATTTCAACTTAATGAGAATAAGGGAAAAGAGAAAAGAGAAGTTTTTTGGTGTAACTTATGCAGGACAGAAGGACACCATAGGAATGAATGTCCAACTTTTGCACAATATATGGCAACAGGAGTACAAAACCCCTTACCAATAGGAGGACCATTGTGTGAGATTTGTAAAACACATGGGCATGATCCATATCATTGTCCAATGATGTAGAAAGATAAGATAATACCCAAAATTTTATATTGCAATTTTTTCAAATCATTGGGTCATGATGATAAGGATTGTATAACGATGGAGATTATGAGAGAAAAAACTTTAGATAATTATAGGGTGCAAGAAGAAATGATGACAAGACAATATGCACCTTAGTTCATCTAGTTACCACCACCATAAAACAACGTGTAGCAACAATACAACAATGTGCGGTCGTAGTATAATAATGTGAAACCACAATATAACCCCGCACAGTATAACTAGGTACCCTAGTACAATGCACCACGAAGAGATCGAGGTGGATGCAGAGGTGGAGGAAGAGGAAGAGGAGGATTTGGATGAGGAAGAGGACCAGTAGTGTGCCACAACTACCAACAACCAAGACATTATGCAAGGGATTTTCCACTTCCACCAGCGACATGTATGTACTGTCCCGCAGTAGACCATGACATAGAAGACTGTACAACACTCTTGGGAAATATCCATGAAAAAAGGAACCGGAACAACAAGAATGTCCAATGAATTTATGTAGAAGCCATGGATGATGGGATAAACATCAATATAGTCACTCGAGGAGGAGGAAATATAGGAACTGATGTAGCAAGACAAGATCCAGTTCAACACCAAAGGGTTAAGAAGAATATTGAGCCACAGAAGAATTTTGATGCACAGAAAGAAAAGGAAACACTTAAGGAGGCCATATAGGAGTTTATCAAGAAGAATATTTCATCTACATCAATCGTGCAACAAGATCAGAGCCCACCAATGTATGATATGCCATATTCAATGGATCATACTAATGAAAGACAACCTTTAGAGCAAGTAAGTTCCATAAATAATTTTATGCAATCTTCTGATAAGATATTTTATGATCCATCATCTGTTAAAGTCTTACAAAATTTTCTAGAAAGATGCAACATAGAGGTAGAAGGGAAATTAGATAAGAAAATAGTGAATCATCTTCATACAAGAAGAAGGAAACGCGGAGAATTCAGAATAAATGCTAATATTGGGTATTTCAACATGGGAGATATTATACTAGACTTAAGCTCTGAAGTAAATGTCTTACCTAAGAAGACATGGAAGTGTATGGGAGAACCCATGCTAGGCTACTCACCTGTCTAGTTGAAACTAGCCAATCAACACAGAGTATTACCAATTGGAAGGATTAAAGGTGTGAGAGTATATTTGGATGGAGTACGTACTAAGGCATATTTTGAAGTAATAGAGATAGTATATGGCACAACACCTTACCCAACGCTACTTGGATTTGACTGGGAATTTGATAACCAGGCTATAATCAACCTAAAGAAAAGAAAAATGACCTTTGAATCAAGAGAATATAGAGTCATTTCACCATTGGACCCTTCAGAAGGAGAAAGTTTTGTAGAGGCCACTTGTCTGGATCTGGAAGAAATAAACCAGTTGTACAAAACCACCATGTGAGAAGATGATTATGTTAACCTAACTGTAGATGGGGTACTCAACTAGAGAAGCATTGCATCATGTTATTCCAACACAGACACATGTTTGGATAATTGGCAACAATGATTACATGAATTTTCCACAAGGAGGTGCTCAAGAATAGATTGTGCAGTAAGATGCATTGGTACAGAGATAAGAGAACCTCCCAATTTTCATGGGATAAATGACTTAGAGGAATTCTTGACAAAATATGAAGAGGAATTTTTAGAAAATCAGAGGCTCTTAGAAATAGATTTTGCACTCAAGGAAACATCTGCAAGATGGTGGGTTGCACTCAAAGAAAAAATTCAGGACTGGTATCAATGTAAACAACTACTATGCATTAGATTTGGCACAAAACATGGGACCAATAAAATGCAAAGGTGTGATGGGAAAGAAACACCAGTGGAACACTTGGAGAAGTGTGGGACACAATGGAGGATGACACCATCAGAGGAATGGACTCATCACTTTATCCATACATTGTAAGGAATCCCAAGGAACTGGTACATAGATCAGGAGATGCACATAGGCACTATAGAAAGGATAGGATTACAACATAATTTTGTAGTAACTTTCTCATTTGAACATGAGAACCCCAACATTGATTGAGCATTGAAGTTGATACAGGGAGTGATATTTATTGATGAAACAAAGGTTGAAATCATGACAGAATATCAACAATAAAATAGGCAGATAGTCAAATACTTACTCTCATTCTATCATGTCGAAGAGGAAGCATTAGATGAAGATGACCCATGAAAAATTCATATTACATAGATTGAGGAAGAAATAGAGGTGGAAGGAACATCTCTGGAGTTAGAAGTATTTGTTGCACCAATCAAAGTCAAGAAAGTCAACATTGGGATGAATGACAATCCTAAAATGGCAAGTATTGGAGACTATTGGGATGAGAAAATAGTAGAAATAATAACAGAGTTACTGCGTGAACACAATGACCTATTTCCAACAACATTTACAAATATGAAAGGAATACCAGAGGAGCTAGGTGAGATGAACATAGCCCTCAAATTTGAGGCTAGACCTATAAGACATAGACCTTATAGAATGAATCTAGTGTATAAGAAGAAAGTGAAAGAAGAAATTGATCGAATGTTGGTAGCTGGTATCATAGAACCAATAAAGGTATCTGAATGGATCAGTCTTATGGTAGTCCAAGAAAAGAAGCAAGGGGGGATAAGTGTTTGTGTATATCTGAGGATACTCAACGATTCTTGTTTACATGACCCTTTCCCTACCCCTTTTATAGATGAGGTATTATAGAATGTGGGAGGTCAGGTTACCATCAGGTCAGGTTACTCATTTACAGATGGATTCTCAGGTCACCATCAGATCAAAATAGCTCCAGAGGATAGGTATAAGACTACATTTTCTACATAATGGGGATCTTACCAATATACATTCATTCCATTTGGGTTGAAGAATCCATCAGCTATATTTTCAAGGGTTGTCATAGCTTCTTTTAAGGAATTCATACATTTGTTTCTATAAGTATATATAGATGACTGGACTATATATAGTCTTTTAAAGGACCATGTATAAGTGTTAAGACTAATGTTGGAAAGATGCACACAATATCATATATCATTAAACATCAAGAAATGCATTTTTGGTACACCTTTTGGGATATTGTTGGGACATATAGTGTGTAAACAAGGATTACTAGTTGACCCTACTATATTGCAGTCATTATGAATTTACCACCAGCAAAGTCAGTGTGCCAGTTAAGATCCACACTAGGACATATAGGCTATTACAGAAAATTTATAAAGGGGTATAAGTAGATTACTACCCCAATGGAAAAATTGTTAAAGAAGGACACTAGATTTCAGTGGAATGAGGACTACCAGCAAGGATTGGACACTCTAAATGAAAAGATGGTGACAACACCTATATTAGTATTTTCATATTGGGAAAAGACATTTCATGTGCACATAGATGCATCAACCATAGCACTTGGAGTAATTTTAGCGCAGCTAGGAGAAGGGGACTTAGAACATCCTATATCTTTTGCAAGAAGAAAGTTGTTAGAGTTAGAACATAATTACGACACCATGGAAATATAAGGCCTAGACATGGTATATGCAATTCATAAATTCAGACACTATTTACTAGGTAAACACTTTAAAATGTTCACAAACCATTTTGTGCTCAAATATCTAGTCAACAAGCGAGTGTTGGGGGTGAAGGATATGTAGATGGGTATTATTATTCCAAGAATTTGGTTTCGAAGTAATAATCAAACCAGGTAAGATGAATGCAGGACATGATCACCTATCAAGGGTAACCAATGGAGAAGAACCTACTAATTTGGAAGACAATTTCCCTGACGCACAGTTATTTTTAGTACAGATAGTTGATGAATACTTCATTGATATTGTTGAATACTTAAGTAAAGGGGTCATGCCACAAGACTTTAGCACTGCGCAGAAGAAAAACCTGGTATTCAGAGCTACAAAATATCAACTCATTGTAGGTCATTTATACAAGACTGGTGCAGATAGAATTTTGAGAAGGTGTGTATTGGAACATGAACGACCCAGAAATTTAGTAGAAGATAATGAAGGTATAACTAGAGGACACTATGTAGGAAAATCCACTGCATAGAAGGTATTGAATGTAGGACTATGGTTTCCAGCAATCCATAAATATGCCAAGGAATATTGTCAAAATTGTGATGTCTATCAGAGGGTTGGAAAACCCAACAGAAGGGATGAGATGCCACTAAGACCACAAGTGCCTCTATAGGTATTTGAAAATTGGAAATAGACTTTGTTGGACCTATTAATCCACCATCCAAAAGGTTAGGATATATATATATCAGTATTGAGACTGAATACTTAACAAGATGGGTAGAAGCAACACCAGTCAAAGATTGTAGCGCAGAGACAACAACACACTTCTTATTTGAGAAAGTGATCACTAGATAGGGATGTCCCAAGATATTGATGAGTGACCAAGGAAATAATTTTATTAATAACACCATCAAGGCTATGACTGAGGAGTTTTAATTTTATCATCAGAAGAGAACACCATATCATCCTCAGGAAAATGGAATAGTAGAAGCTTTCAATAAGATTTTGGAAAATGCATTGAGTAAGATCTACCATGTGAACGGGGATGATTAGGATTTGAAAATACCAGTAGTAATATGGGAATACATGACCACATGAAATAAGTTGACAAGACAGACACAAGTATGATTGGTGTATGGACAAGAAGCAGTGGTGCCACTAGAATTTTTGGTACGCAGTATGCGCATAGCAGCATTACCAACATGACAGAAAGAGGTGCAGTACATGCGAGATTAAGTCAACTAATGGAAATGGAAGAGGAAAACATTCTAGCAGGATTTCACCATGAAGTACATAAAGCAAGAGACAAATCCTGGCATGACAAACATATTAAAAAGAAGAGGTTTAAGGAGGGAGACCTAGTTCTTCTCTATGAAAAACATTTTTGCAACACCCTGGTAAGTTTAGAATGCATTGGCTAGGGAAATATGAAGTAAATATTGTCACATATGAGGGATTTGTATAGCTAAAGTACTTGGTAGGAACATAACTGAAAGGAATGATCAGCGGTAGTCGACCGAAACTGTACAGGGACAATCGACCTACGCACCCCTAAAATTACAACATAGTAAGAAAGTCATGTATATAGTGTACTATAGTAGATATTAGGAAATAAAACTCATAAAAAGGAAGACAAAAGTAGAAAAATAAAAAAAAAAGGAAGACAAAAGTAGAAAAAGAAGAAAAAGGAAGACAGAAGTAGAAAAAGAAGGAAAATACAAAATACTAGGAAATTTCATGTGCAACAGACAGTAGAATCGGTGCGACAAAAATAAAAAGTGACTACGTGTAGCATATGGATGAAAAGAAGAAAACAAAGTGCACCAAGGGAAAATTCAAAACCAAAACGTACGACGCACCGAAAAGTTACAACACGCCGGGAAAAGAGCCAATGGTCGACAAAGAAAAAATCGGTCGTCGAGGTAAAAACGCGTGAATTGAGCATTTATGAAACTTAAAGAAGTGTACTCAAAATGATTTAACACATTTATGACCATCAAAGAAGCATATTCAAGAAGATTCAAGGAAATTATGAGACCTCGAATACAACTAAAACATGGGCTATACGATATCTATTGTGAATTTACATACCCGCGAAGCTAAGGAGCATGAAGACTGGTGGTGAATAGGTGAGTTCATAGATCGAAAGAGATGAATTTCAATCATAGAAGGAATAATTACCCACGATGGCACCTCCAAAGTTCGGCACACTTGGCCAAATAATACAAAAAACATGTAGTAGCCACATGTCACTGGAGGAACTCGTAGAGGCAGAACAAGCGTTTACATGGACAGAGGTAATCGTCAATATCGACACAATTCCTTCTCCACAAACCAAACCAGTGAGAGCCACACTAGAAAAGGAAGAGGGGAAGGCCTCGAAAATGGTCGGGATGGACATCGACTCACATGAAAGTGTGCGGGTCCATGACCCATTAGCAACAGGAAACACACAACAACCTTCCAGGGTCAAAGTAGCCCATAAACAAAATGGCGTTGACAGTGAAAGGAAAGAATTTGACAGGCCAATGTCACAACCTATGGTGGGGTCTATTCAGTAGGATGAATTGCAGCTTGAATATATCATGGGGCAACCAGAGTCAGGCTAGGAAGAAAGAAAATTGTTGGCCCTCGACCAAGTTTTGGAGAACCTTGGTCATGTTTGACCATTTTTGGGACTTCGACAGGCTAGTCGAAGATAGAGCGCTAGGTGAAGAGGAGATCGCAGGATATCGACCCCTTTTTAGGGAAATTTTGGGTTTAGGGTTTATGTAATGGGTATGGAATGTCATCCCATAAGTTTACCCATGTTTAGGCCCATTTTGTAATGTACAAATAGAAATATAGGCGATGTAAGTAGAGAGACCTGGTAGAATTGGCTTAGTGTGGAGCTAGAGGCTTTGTGCATACTATGTGGTAACACTTGTAGAGCTAAATGCAAGTGTTTGTAAGAAGACTGTGTGCAAACTGTGTAAGAAGGGTTTGTGTTCTGACCTAATTCGAGGAAGGAGGATCTACTGAGGTGTGCACAGATTTCCTGTCCTATGTGGAGTGGGGTTTTTGGGCTCTGTGCATGTAAGAAGATTGACAGAAGATAATAAAGAAGAGAACAGTTGGTGGACGTAGCCCCATGCTAGGGTGAACCACATATATCTTGTATTATCATTTCTTTGTGCATTTGATGTGATTTCTTCTTAGTGTTGTTATCTTTATGTATGTTAGAAGCATCTGATATAATAGCTTAGTGCTTAGTAGTGTGAATGAATGCTAGATCTGATCTCTTTCCATATGCTAAGTGCTCAGATGTGTTAGATCTGGTTGAATACTGCATTGTTCTGTAATTAGGTTTTGGATCTGCGATGTGAATAAGGGTTAAATAATGATGAATGCTAACTACTAAGTGCTTTGTTAGAGTGGTGTAATAATAGATCTGTGTCCCAGCTAGGTTGCAGACATTTGAGTTCTGCAACCACCCCTACCTCTACCTCGGATCATACTTCATCTTCTTTGCAGGTGTTTTCGAAAGGGCCAGTAGTTAGGGTTTTTTTGGTGTGTTGTTGAAGCATTGAACCCTGGGTCTGCCCCTGTGAAAACAAATGGTTATGTTTCCGGGACTGAAACTGTGATTGTTGGGAACTAAAGAAAAGAGAAAGCTCTATGTGTAGATCTGCTACTTTAGTGCAGAGTATTCCACTTGACTTGTGAAGCTCTGTGATAAGAAGATAAGTTTGATATGAAGAAAAGAGGTAAGATCGTGAAGCTTTATGCTCTGAGAAAGTTAAGATAAGTGAAATTTTTTATTTCAAAAGAATGGATCTTGATATGTTTAATAGATTTGGTCTAAGTCTGAAAACGAGGGTACAACTAGAAGAAAGAATATTTGATATGAATAGATCTGATAAGAATAATGAAAGATATGTTATTCCTATGCATAGAATGAATGTTTGGACTAAAAAATGGATGCAGGATCCTAGAAAGAATTTTTTGCAGGTTAGTTACTGTGATCCCAGTGCACAGTATAGGAAAGGTTGGGGATCATTCAAGAGAAAGAGAGGATTAACTCTTTGTTATAGTTACAGAAGACCGAAACGTATTGCTAAGAAATTCGCTAGTAGAGGTCCTATTTTCCATTGTTGTAAGGATACTGGACATGAAGTTTTGGATTTCCCTAGAATGATTGCAAAAGATGAAAATATGAATATGAGACAAGAAAACTATGAGACAAGCCAAGAAACTAAGGATATGATAGAACCCCAGAAAGGATCAGAGACTGTATTATTGTAGATGCAAGAAACCTGGAATGGTCAAAGAGACACCAGCTTATCAGAGATCTTAAAAGAGAAAGAGTGAATAGAAATAAGAATAGGAGACTTTGACATAGATTGTGTCCTCGATGAGGAAACACAGGTGAATATCATGACAGAAAGAACTTGGGAAATTTTGGGAAATCATGTTATGGTTCCTTCATTAGGAGGAATAAGATTATTTAGAGGAAAGTTGATAACCCTATGTGGAAGACTTACCCATACATCTATGAGTGCTCATGGCACTTTAACGGAAGAATAATTTGAGATCGTTAAGTTTGTTGAGAACAACGCCCCATTTTCTATTTTGCTAGGAAAAACCTAGATTGAGAAAGATCAGATACGAAGGAAACAAGAAGAGAAGCATCTAGAACAAAAAAAGCAAGATTTAAGATATTTCATGGCTACGAGAATAGTGCACTTACTGAAAGAACAAGAAGACCAGTTGAAGCTACTGAGGACTAGAGATCTGGATGTTGAATTTGAAAGAACACAGGAAGACGTGAAACACTTGTCTGTACAAGAGAGTAGAGAACCTACCCCAGACAGAGAAGAAGTATCACCCTTTAACCCTATGAAAAATCATCGACAACGTGAAGTTAATTTTCCAAGATAAGGTAAGAATCAAAATGGGAAGAGGAACCCAGTAACTCAAACTACAGGAAATAAATAAAAGTTAGGAAAGTTACAGGACGTTCTAGAGAGGACTCCGCAGAAAGAAGGTTTGTAGAAATGGAACTCCGTCATGATATCAGAACAACGAAGATTAGCACTTCGCCATGATGAAGAAATATGACCGTTGGAGGTGTCCCGACTATTACAACGATGCTCTAGAATAGCTAGAAACAAAATTATTGTTGGAACGTTCGCCACTAGACAATTAAGACCACGCCATAATAGATGGAATAGAATTGATTGAGGTGTCTCTTCCCATTGATAGAGTCCATTATGATGTTGTATATTTATCCCGTCGAGCATTGCACTGAGAACACTTTTTCCAATTGTGATTATCCGAGCCCATGGAGAACTAGATTCTTTCGCACAGTGATCATTGAGACCTCTCCATCCATTATGTTACATTGAGGATTGTTCACCGACCTGAGATATCAGATCTCGAGTGTGCATGTCAGACGAAATTAGCACAGTAGAAAAAGCCTTTGAAGATATTCTAATATAGCTCATGTCTGAGAAGGTGATGTCTACAGGCATCCAAGCCTCATCGATGAGAGGAGTGCAAGCATCACCATCGACTACCCGTGGATATAGACCATCCTGAGCTGTGATCGAGAAACGAATGAAGCATCATGATGACTTGGTGAATTCGAAGCTAATCCCATCCATCCTACCCGACTACATCCCACCCCTGGCCGGTGTGGTAAGTCATGATAGTCTCTCGAGGGACTACGACTACATATTCATCATTTCATACCTTTTGAAGGGGATACGTGTATTCAGACCGCAGTTGGAGAGGATTCCGACGTTGAAGATCAATGACTATAACCTAGGAGACTGCAAGAGTCATGGAATTCTCACACCACACAAATATTTGACCAAGAACAAGGGGAAGAAGTCGAAGACCATCCCCCAACCATGGACTATGGACATCGCGAGGTCCACTATTTTGAATGTGATGAAGACACCACACCTAGGAAGACATCAGGAGGTTAATGTGCGCGTTAATCTCCTATTATCATGCTTCCACGGTGGTTATCTCTGGTTGGATAGGCATATCATCGTCGATCCAGTGTTGATCCATAGGATCACCAGATTAAGCATGCAGGGACCAGACCCACAAGAATTTTATCCAAGGAAGGTTGTAGATCACACTCTGGCGCAGAAGATTAAAGAAACCTATGGCAATGTCAAGAAGGGGAAGTGAGGCTACAAGGTAGCCTCCATCAAGAATGGCACAATGCATCTAGCCTGCCAGTTGATCATTGCTAATATAGTATGGAAGAACAGACCCACACAGGTCATGGGGTTTGTTGTTGACCTCGCAGGAAAATGCGTGGAAGGATTACAAATGAACTGGGTGAGTTACCTCGTCAACCAGTTAGAACAGGACTGTCGCAAACTTCAGGATCAGGGCTATGAGTTCCATTTTAGTTGGATGTTGATCCTCATTGCATTCATCGCTTGGGAGATGTCAGAAGGAGTGACCTTCCCTGACATTGAGTCATTTGAGCCACTAGCTGCGAAGTTCACCACGCTTTGGTATTCGAGCGATATGGGGAAACAATGGCAGTCGAATGCGGTGTTCCATACCTACTACCTGTAGTTAAAGAGGGCTATTGAGTCTTTCCCTCGTATGACATTGAATTTCCTAGACAGGTTCAGACCATTTGCAAAGTTTCGCATAGATAGGCATTTTACATATATCACTGTGCATAGAGTTGAACATAAAGAAGAGCTTCAGTCCTATTACAATCTCACCGAGGAGGACATGGAGGAAATCACCAAGGAGTGGCTTAAAGAACTCCTAGTGCTAGTTAACCATGCAGAACTGTCTGAACCCGACCTCATTGGAAGTATGGTGGTTACTCGCAAAGAATATGATGCACCCAGTAGTAGCAGGAAGAAAAAGAAGGAAGATGTACAGGAAATACACAACACATCAGAAGAGACTGCATCATATTCACCTAGTGGAGGAGGAGACAATGAAGTGGACAAAGAAGATAAAGAAGGGGAAGAATACAAGCAAAAGCGGGGCAAAGTAACATCGCCTAGGAACCCCCTTGAAGAGGCAGATATGTTCAAGAAAAGAAAGGTTTCCCCAACAAAACCTACATCGTGGAAGAAGTCCAAAGCTAGTAATCCAAAGCTGCAGACGGTGCTCATGGTTGACGAATTCGATTTCATTATCATGGTTGTATCATACACCTCGAAATATATTTTGCAGAGAAATGAAGCAAAAAAAAAACCATGTATGAAGAAAAAGACCAGGCCACAGTGAACCTGAAGCAAGCACAAGAGGAAGTCATAGAGCAACATCGAGTTGTGCAACAAGAGAAGAATGAAATCCAAATCAAGTTTGAAGAGGATAAAGCACAGATCCAGAAAGTGAAAGAACAACTTCTCACAGAGTAGGTTGGATTTAGAGAAGCAGTCAATAGAGCACTTCGCTCTGTGACAGGCTTAGAACAGATAGAATAAGACCCAGCGGAGATTCAAGTAACAAAGCTTGTTGCAGCCATCCAACAACTTCAACAGAGAGTAGCAGAATTGGAGTTACAAGTAGTACTAAGCACCCCGTAAGATGTGTGATACCAGCGAGAAGAAACCACCCGAAGCACAGTCCAAATATTTAAGGAATTAGCCTTGGAATGTAAACATCTTAGCAGTCGAAGTGTGCATAATTATGAGCACCTTACCGAGGACCTTGAAATAAATACACTGGAGTCAAAGCTCTAGGAAGAAAAGCAATAAGAAGCAACAATACAAGTGTAGTTGAAGCCCTTTTCATCAATCGAGCGAATGAAAAGATCCCAAGAACAACGCATGGCTTAGCAACAGGTCTATGCCATACAGAGCCAAGTCATGGAAGTAACCTAGAAGCTCTAGTTAGTCCAGGATGCAACTTGCCTACTTTTTTAGGAGATTGATGGATGAGGAGAAGAACTAGAACAAGAATTCACTACAGTCAAACAACGCTTGGAAGGACCTTTGATCGAGGCATTTATTCAAGAGTTCGTCGAGAAGGAAGCCTTGGTGAAGACTCTTGAGGGGTTTGAGGCAAAACTACCCAGAGAAGAGTGACTCAGGATTTGTCACAAGTGAGTGTTGGGGGCCTTTTGGCCCTCGACCAAGTTTTGAAGATCCTTGTTCATGTTTGACCATTTTTGGGACTTCGACAGGCTGGTCGAAGACGGAGCGCTAGGTGAAGCGGAGATCGTAGGATCTCAGCCCCTTTTTAGGGAAATTTTGGGTTTAGGGTTTATGTAATGGGTATGGTATGTTGGCCCATAAGTTTACCCATGTTTATGCCCATTTGTAATGTATAAATAGAAAGATAGGTGATGTAAGTAGAGAGACTTGGTAGAATCGACTTAGTGCAGAGCTAGAGGCTTTGTGAATACTATGTGGTAAGACTTGCAGAGCTAAGTGCAAGTGATTGTAAGAAGCTTGTGTGCAGACTGTGTAAGAAGGCTTTGTCTTGTGACCTAACGCGGGGAAGGAGTATCTAGAAAGGTTTGCATAGATCTCTTGTCCTATGCGGAGTGGGGTTTTTGGGCTCTGTGCATGTAATAATATTGACATAAGATAATAAAGAAGAGAAGAGTTGATGGACATAGCCCCACGCTAGGGTGAACCACGTATATCCTGTGTTTTGGTTGCTTTGTGCATTTGATGTGATTTATGCTTAGTGTTGTTATCTTTATGTATGTTACAAGCATATGATATAATAGCTTAGTGCTTAGTAATGTGAATGAATGTTAGATCTGATCTCTTTCCATATGCTAAGTGCTTAGATGTGTTAGATATGGTTAAATACTACATTGTTCTATAATTAGGGTTTGGATATGCGATGTGAATAAGGGTTAAATACTGGTGAATGCTAACTGCTAAGTGCTTTGTTAGCATGGTGTAATCACATATTTGTGTCCCAGCTAGGTTGTAGACATTTGAGTCCTGCAACCACCCCTGCCTCTACCTCAGGTGAGGCTTCATCGTCTTCACAAGTGTTGCCAAAAGGGTCAGTAGTTAGGGTTTTTCTGGTGCATTGTTGAAGAATTGAACCCTGGGTCTGCCCCTATGCCAACAAGAACAAAAGAATTGTACATCTAGTGCACCAACACAGAGAAAGGGGAAACAACCCATCGTTATGTCCTCACACAAGCAACCTGATGCCTCGATCATTTTTCCGCGCATTCCAGATGGGGTGCAGGCCACTCCAAGTTTACTGGGATGCATCGAGAGGTTACAGTATGCAGACCACGACATGTTTGACACCAACAAATTCCTGGAATTTACACAATAGGTGTATATGGAGAGCCTGGGCACAGGGCCGTTAGTAGATCCAGTGTTGCAACCAAAGAAGTGGGTGGCAGGCTTGGTAAATACATAGATTCGTAATTTATTCCATATTCCTCACTTCGGAAGGGGGAAATATGTGAACAAATGCGTTAAGAAGTTACTGGAAGTCCTCCATGGAGGATTTTTTTGGATAGAAAAACCAGTATCCATCGAAGTCGAATTAATTTTGTGCATCATAGGACTACCATCAAATGGCGAGAAGCCCATGCAGTACATGGATAATAAAACAAAGGAAAAGGAACCTGCAGGATAGAAAGGGGCTCACGCGACATTGTCATAAAATGGATCAGTGACACAGCCACCCAGACGGAAACAAAATTGATGCCATGCAAAATCCTTCAAAAATGTCACAAGGAGGAGGTCACCATAGGATTTATCACAGCGACAACACAATGCAAAAATGACACCATGCTCATATGGGTCCCATACTTATTGAATTTATTCCTAAACGAATGTATGGATCCGCAGGACTTGGGAACTGAGTTCCAATACTCTTGAATCATTATAATGATAGTTCTAATTGGATGGAAAGATCCTACCTACTCATATTTATGTAACAGAGTAGGATGACATTGCGCAACATGGTACACATCATTGGGAATCACTTCTGATTCCAAGCGGAGAAGTTGTAATGCCAACAATGTTTCTAAGTATCTCAACGAAATAAAAGAGAATATAGACAATACTTGGAGAATAGCTCCTGAGGTGGTCACGCAGTACCAAGGGATAGACAAATTTAAGGCTATGTGACACAATATGTGGATGCACTAGACAAAGAATGGCTACAACTTGGATTCTGCATCAATGCAAAGGAATTTGAATGGGAAATAAAAGACTGGAAGGATGAATGGAAGATCCCAGTCATCACCAAGGACATGCCCAAAGGAAAATAAGTTGAAGCATGTTCATGCAAGACATATGCAGAGGGAAGCACCGCGACCAAGAAATCAACACAACAGACAAAGCTTGGTCCAAAGACAACGCAACAGAAGAAGGGCAGCGCCCAAAAAAAGGACTGGTAGATAGGAAAGAAGGAAAATTCACCCACTCATGAGGAATGGGGAAGGGGGGACACAATAACACAAGGAACCCTGTTGAAAACTAATCTGCAAGAGACAGGGCCACCCAAATAGTCGATTATACATACAGGTGGGACACACAAGAATACCAAGGCCCACAAAAAAATATTGGAATACACAATCACCGAGGATGATGTTGATATAATCATAGAGAGGGTGCAGAACTGCGCAGTGGAAGAGTATGAGGAGGTTGAGAATCAAAGAGGAAGGATAAGGAATGAGTTGGTCAAGATTAAGAAGGCCCTGGAATGGATACAAGCATCCCAACTACAAGAGAGGGGAGTAGAATTGATCCTTTGAGCGACAAAAGAAGGGAACAGAATTGCGTAGAACGAGGAGGACATAATCCAAATCATAGAGAAAACAATCTCTAGATTCAATATATAAAATAGATATGTTGCAGTTCGAGGAGATCATATCACAGACACCACTTAAATACTTGGCGCAGGTATAGTTGGTATTGTCTAAAATACCAACAAAGGCACTGTACAAGCTACAAGTCGGTGTCACACAACAAGTGCAATCACAAGCTAGAGAAGATATGAAAGAATTTAAAGTCGCCAGAGATGTCAAGGATGCACTAGAAATTTTGGTAGAGTAGGTACAGTTGGAGACATAGGAGGAGAAGAAGTGCACAGATAAATTGGAGCAGAAGTTGAAGGAAGTATTCACAAAAATTCCAGACAGTGCGCAGGAAGTTGTGAGCAGTGTTGAAGAATAGATTCAAATCATTGTGTAAATGCTTAAATATTATAAGAAAGAGATTGAGGAACTCAAGGAAAAATTAACACCAACCACTGCTCATGTAGTTACATTCTAAAGAGAACAGCAGGTAGCCTTGCAAATATAAATGATGGAAAGAGAAGCCAAAAAGGTCACAGAACGTTTTGACAGGACCATGAAACTATGGATGACGTTGGAGGAAGATGATAAGGTCCAAAAACTAGACCAAAGAGAGGAAAAAATCAACACTACAATGAAACAACTAAATCAGCGATCAAAGGCCATGAATATTACAAAATGATTTAAAGGCATGCAAGAGATGAAGACCCTACAGAGAGAATTGAAGACTGCATAGAATAACAAGCAGGAAAGGCAAGCCCAGTTAGAACCCCTCCAGGAGAAAGAAACACAAATAATTACTTAACTAGAGGAGGAGAAGACAAGGATGGATCAGGATCATTCCAAGAGTGCATAGTCTCTAAAGGAACACATCACAATGCAAAGGGTAGAGCATCTCATAGATAAAGTTGTGCAAGCGAGATCCAAATGGGAAGAATTAGAAGGAAAGTTTCACATCTTGGCAAAGGTTTTACAGGGAGCGTGCACCACATGAGTGTCTCAGGATGAGCCACATGTTAGTGTTGGGGGCTTGTTGGACACTGACCTATTTTGAGAAGGAAGTCTATTTTGGGCACAAACCTATTTTTGGAGAAAGATCTATTTTGAGAAAGATCTATTTTGAGAAAGACCTAATTTTGGAGCACAAGCAACAGGTGGCAAGAAAACAACAGGAAGAAAAGGAAGGAAAAGTAGCATGCAGGATAAAAAGGAACGTGGTGACCAAGTATAACAACCTAATAGTGATAGGGTTAGGGTTTTTTTATAAGGATTGTAAGAGCTATAAGCCTATAAAATAGTGTAAATAAGGACCTAGGAGGTCTAGGTAAAGGGTGGATATGAGATATGGATAGATATGTATGTGTGAGATAGAGAGATATCTTATAATAACTGAGAGAGTTGATTATCATGATTTGGTGGGATGATTGATTGTAATAAGGTTGTAGAAGAGTCGAATAAGATAGGTTTTTTAGGGTTAGGTAACAGGATGAGGAGCCTGGTGTGATCTAGTCCACCTCGCAGAGGGTCCTTACCCTCAATCATGATTGTATTACTAAATATGTAATGCGCACAGAGAAAGATTTTGCATCAGAATAAATAAAAGAGAAGAGAATACAAATCTTTGTGGACATATCCCTAGGAGGGGGTGAACCACGGTAAACCTTGTGTTATGTTTGATTTTTAATGAATGATTTAGTTCTATTGATATTTAGCTTAAACAATGAATGGTTAGATTATATTTATCAGCATGCATGCATAGGTATAAAGATGAATAAGTCATATAAGTAATTGAATGGTTAACAAGGATAGTACATAAGGAAGAAAGAACCCCACCATAGATCCCCACTCATTCCTAGACTGCAAACACACGAGCATTATAGTCACCCATAGAATGTATCTCAGGTGAGACTGCGTTGTGCACCCTGTGCATAGCGTTTCCTTCTGGTTTACCAAGAGGGCCGATAGTTTTAGAGGGTTTTATTGGAAATTAGTTGAGATCTAAACCTGGTTCTTCCCAAGAAGAAGATAAAGAACAACCAACAACACCGGTGGTAATGGTACTCAATAAAGAGGGATCATGGTGTATGTGTCCAGATTATAGAGATATCAACAAGATCACTATTAAAGATAAGTTTCCCATTCTCGTCATTGATGAATTGTTAGATGAACTTCATGGAGAAATCTACTTCACAAAGTTGGATCTTCGTTCAGGTCAGATTAGAATGAAGGAAGAAGATATCCCAAAAACAACATTCTAAACTCATGAAGGCCATTATGAACTTTTGGTCGTGCCTTTTGGCCTTACAAATGCACCTTCCACATTCCAAGGGTTGATGAATTCCATTTTCAATCCCTTCCTTCGAAAATTTGTGTTAGTATTTTTTGATGATATAATAATCTATAG
>JZKD02S0120170.1:922608-937397 GCA_000966675.3 Picea glauca | reverse complement strand
AAAAAATATGAGGTGCTCTCCTTACACACTACTCCCTTCTGAGTTTTAGGAATTGTTCTGGTGTTCCCACCTGAAACGCTCTTCTATGAACTTGAAACAGAGTTCGAAATGAATTCCTTGTGTTGCCTTCAAAGTTTTTTCACTAACTCTGGTGTGCACTCCTTGCACAAGTCTAAGAGCCCAAAACACTCATAAAAACTAGAGAGATAAAAAATCTCTCCAATTCCTCCAAAGGGAACACATATATGCACTAACAAAATTCATAAACACACAGTAAACACAAAAATCGTTCAAAGACATTCAGAAAAAAAATAAACATACACAAAAAACTCATAGGCAGAAAACAAAAACTACTCTTTGTATTAAGATATGAATTCCTTGTACAATGTTTACAAAACTGGACAACAACGGAGTCTCAGTTCCTCTCCTCTCTTGAGCTCTTCAAATTTCTCAACAACTTAGTAACTGACTAATGAATTTCGATACAAGAGATTTTTACAAAAGAGGGCCTCCTCGAGCCTTCCCTCCAGCTACCTACATTCAATTACATTCAATTACATTCAATGGACATCCCGTTCGAATTAGACCTAAATATACCTGCATGTCATCCATTAAAGGTGACTTCACACTTGGCTTGTTCAAACACATGGGCTCATCTTTCCTTGAGCATGCACACTTTCGATTCTTTTAATTGCATTACAAATTTTAATTTAGGTTCAAAATGAGAGGGTTAACGCCTCTCTTCCCTTAGAAGTCGTTCCTCCTAGTGTATTGATTCAATGGCTTGTTGATGCACTCGCAAGGTGAGGCGATGCTCCTGCATCATATTCCCATGCTGACAAAATCATGAGCTAATTCTCATGGCTTACCTAACGTTGGTGTTGAGATCCTCCAGCATCCCAAATCTGAAATTGGAGTTGTCCATCTACTCCTATGCCTTTTTGTTGTTGTAGTTGTTGTCATGTTGCTACGATAGTCTCTCCTCCTCTAGTTATCCTCTCTATGTTGATGATTGCCTCCTGTGCTAACTTCAACATTATCCTTCTTATCTCTTTGATTACTTTGTCCAGTTGGTATATGGGCTAGCTCATCCTTTGCAGTCTTCTCGACTGCAAATCCTCTTCTTCATCTATTTCCAACTTAACTTGCTGGACGCGTTGACTTTGCGTTATTACCATTTCCTCCAGGGATTCTATCTCTTCACACAGATCACAAAAATCTATGTTGACTACTACTCTCTCCTATACTACAGGTTCCAATTCTACACTCATCTCCCCTTCATATCCCTTGCTGAAAATTTTGAGCAATTCCACCGAATGCTCTTATTTCTCTATTTCTTGGGTAGATTTCATTGTATGCTCCTTCTCCTCCATGACATTATTTGTTGGTTGTCTCTACTCTTTTGCACCTACAATACAAAAATTGTTGATTTTAAAAATATTTGGCCCCATGGCCTCTTCCCTGGATGCCTATTGCATCACCTTCTCTCGTGCAGTACACATGTTGGCCTCTACTAGGTTACTTGGAAGGAATATCCCAATTCCCCCAATCATCAGAGTGCATTTCTGGTCCCCCTCCTATGTCAATGTCCCTATCTAATCTGAAATCTCCTCTGAGTTCATTAGACTCTCAGACAGTCTCATCTCCTCTTCCTTGCCCACTTGGCAAGATGAAATTTTTGTCCTGCCCTCCTGGTAGTCTGCGAGATCTTCACTCGATCTCTTATCATTTCTCTCCTGGAAATATGAACTTTATGTTCTGCCTCCTGGAAGTTTACGGGATCCTCATCTGATCTCTCTTCCTCATCACTAAGGTTCCTTCCAACCTATGGCTTGCAAACACAAACCATATCCTCTATGGCACTGAGGTTTTCAGCATGTCTCAACCACTTCCTTAATATCTGTCACTACCTCTTGGAAACCAACTGTTGGCTGGGCCACTTTCCTTTCTTATTCAAAGGAAATTCCTACTTCTATATTCCTCTCTCTTAATACTCCATCTTCAGCATCACCCTATCGAGATCTTCTCGAATCTCCTTGAACTCTTTATCCATTTCCTCTTTTCTCATATTCTTCCGGTCTCCTTGAGATTTTTTCTTATTCACTTTACTAGCTATTTTCTCCTTCTCTGCCTTAAGAACACAACTGGTTCTTCTCTTTCATCCCACCTGGTTGTCTGATTCACCCGCTCTGCAACTAAGAGCACCACTATCTTTCTCTTGCATCTTCCTTGGCTATCTAGTGATTGTTGCACACTTGCAGACAATCTTCACGAAGCATAAACACTTTGTCTTATCCTCCTTTTCTTGTTGTATATCGACAAAAATCACTCTTTGATACAACTTGTTGCAGACCGACACCTGCACCTGGGGCCCACTTGACCTCTCGGTCTAAGGATTGTCCAATTTGGGAGATGGATCAGCTCGCAGTTTGCTAATGAACCTTCAATTTCACTTCCATGGGCCTTTTTCCTCTCTTTTCGGACCTAAATTAGCTTACACAGGGATTTGACAGGTCAAGGGAAAATTCCACATGACCCTAGCTTAAAACTGTGGGATAATTCTCCAAACTCTGTAGAATTTAGGACTTCGGAGCCTCTGAAATTTGGGATTCTTAACAAACAAACAGTGCATTCCTCCCGAACGATGAATTTGTGGAGCAACGAAATTCCTTTGGGGATCGATGGCTCTAAATGTTCACTAAGATATATGGTTGTTAAAGTCTTTGACTATCCAGTCTTCAAGGGTTTTCAATGCAATACCCCACAAATCTTCCAGAGTAACGGATTGGCAAACAAATGTCAGCAACAGATCAATGACTCCTGGGCTTTGACAGTTGGACAACCCAGATTTGTTTCGAACTTCAGGACTCCGGTTGTTTTCTCGTTACAACTCTTCGTAAACCATGAACATAAAATTAACAAAGGCCTACTCGGCTCACCATGTGTCCTCCTTCGATCAATGGTTGGGATGCGTTTCGGCCTTCGAGACTCCGGAAAACCTTGCACCAAGACCCTTAACTTCACAATTCCTCTAGAATACCTGACTCTTAGATCTCCTGATCTAGAGACGTGTCTCTTCAAAAATTGATGAACCGATGAACTCTATTCTTCAGGTCTTCAACATCTTGTGAGTCTCAACACCCACTTATTTCGAGACTTATGAACTTGAAAATTGTGATGGTAGAGATCAACGACTCTCCTCCTTGAGAAAAACAATGGTCAAGATGAGATCTGGGGCTCCAGACTTCTCTGACAATAACTTCACATCGCAAAACCTTCAAGAGTTCTAGGCCTCTAAAATAAGGGCTATGGTGCCACGTGTCCTCGTTGATGGAAGGTCTAGATGAACTCTGGCCTTTAAGCCTCTGGGCATTATCGCCCCACACTTCCAAATTTCCTCCAGAGTGTCTATCCTTTGGAAAGAAGGGTCCCCTACCACATGTCCATTTAAATGGATGACCCAGATCTATTTCATCTCCCCAGTACTTCAAAAGTCTTGTAACCTTTTTCACTTTCTTCCTTCTGGAGTGCTTACCCTATCGACTCCAGGATCTGATGATAGGTATTTCCTGTGCCAAGAGCTAGGATATCTTCAAACTCTAGGGCTTCAGGAGTCTCATGAAATTCACTTCTTGTTTCCTCCAGAGTGCCTCTCTTCCTGAGTTTAGGATCCCCTGACATGCGTCTTGGAAAAGGATGGACCTGATTCACTTTGGCTCCCCATGACTTCGGGAGTCCACCCTCTTTTGCATTCAAGCTCAAAAACCCTCTGAACTCATGAAGTCTGAAGGAATTCTAGGCTTAAAACCAATGAAACTTCTCCATATCAAATGACTTTCTATAGATTTCCCCTAGATCCAAAATTTTGGATCTTTTTTCCTCCGTGTGCACTCCTCCTCCTGTCTAGAATCTTATTTGATGGTCCAGATCACTCCACAACAACTGATCCAAGGGATCTTGCAGCTCCTCTTCCATGCTACTATTATTTCTTTCCAATAAAGGATTTCTCAATATGTTCAAAGGCTTCGACCTTTGAATCACTCCTACAAGCCCAACTGTGGGGTCGTTTTTCTTGTTTTTTGGAAAATGCTATCTCTCCTAATATTGACCATATGGGGTGTGCCTTAACCTCAGGAATCTCCTCTGAACTCTTTGAAACCTTGAACTTAGAATATAATTCTAAGTATCCTATGTGCACACCTTGCACCTTGGGCTTCTTCTTCTGAGATTCCAGTTACTCAGATTCCTAAGGGGCTCGGTCGTTTTGATATTTTCTCTGCAGGGTTGATTCCTTTGCCTCTGCATGGGCCTTAAATAACATTACCTCTCCTAAGATTTTAGAAACTTTGGATGAAGTGTGAGTGCACACTTGTGCTTCTCCCATATTCTAGGACTTAGACTGGTCTCTCCTTCTGCACTCCTTGCACTTTGTCTTCCTTGGGGGTTCTTCAACACTTTCCAAGTGTTGGCTCACTACATGTCTTGCATAGGTATTTTATGACCTCTTGCACAACTTCTCCTCTGAGTCTTTATCTCCTGGTGTGCCCAATTGGAAATCTTCTCACAGAACTCAAAATACAGTCCTTTCTCCTACTCGATGCACTCCTTATAAAGCTTCCTTCCTCGGAGTGTTCAATAACTCTAGTGTGCCTCCTATTGCATAGTCTTCCTCAGAGTGTTTAGAAACTCTGAGGTGCACTCCTTGCACACTACTCCCTTCTGAGTTTTAGGAATTGTTCTAGTGTTACCACCTGGCACGTTGTTCTCTGAACTTGAAACATAGTTCGAAACACACTCCTTGCATTTGATTCATGTATTTTTCAATAACTTTGGTGTAGAATCCTTGCACAATCCTAAGAGTCCATAACACTCAGAAAAACTATAGAGACAAATAAATCTCTCCAATTCCTACAAAGAGAACACATATATGCACTAACAACATTCATAAACACACAGTAAACACACAAATCATTCAAATACATTCATAAAACAGACACATACAAATAAACCTCATAGGCAGGAAAAAAAAATTCTCTTGGTATTAACATATGAATTCCTTGTAAACTATTTACAAAACCGAACTACAACGGAGTCTCATTTCCTCTCCTCTCTTGATATCTTCAACTTGCTCAAAAACTCACTAATTAACTAATGAATTTGGACCCAAGAGATTTTTACAAAAGAGTGGCTCCTCGAGCCTTCCCTCCAGCTACTTACATTAAATTATATTCAATGGACATCCCATCTGAATCAGATCTAAATCTACTTTCCTATCAGCCATTAAAGGCAATTTCACACTTGGCCTATTCAAACACATGGGCTCAACTTTCCTTGAGCCTCTATACTTTAATTTCTTTTAATCGCATTAAAAATTTTAAATTGGGTTCAAAATGAGAGGGTTGGCGCCTCTCTTACCTTGGAACTCATTCCTCCTAGTGCGATGATGCATTGGCTTGTTGGCGCTCTAGAGAGGTGGAGCGATGATCCTACACCACATGATCTACCTACCCTATCTTACTTGGAAGAAAGGGTCATCTTAGGTGTATCTAGATTTCCAATGGAGCCATTCAAGCATCCATCTAATCTGTGAAATGAGCTCCAAAATTGTGGAACATATTAGGGCTTGTACCAATAAGTCAGAGGCACTCTCAATGTCTATTGGAGAACAATTGAACCAGGTGTGATGAAAATTTGATTGCATTGTTTGGCGATCAATGCTCTGGAACCATAATTTAATGAAGTCAATTATTAGTTTCTCAAGAATATTATTGTCTTTTATTGGACGAGGGGTTTCCAATCTTAGAATACATTTATATTTCTCCTTATCATTTTCCATGTCCAAGATTCTTGATTCATCAACTGTTATGACCCAATGCCTTAAAAATGATAATATATCAATAAAATCCAGTCCACTTCGAGGGATAAACCTCCTTTACAATATATAAATTTCAGTACACAATATTATATGAGATAAGATGATCCTAATACTAGATCTCCTTGATATATATATAGGAGACAAAGGGTTACAATTATAAAGAAAGGGTGCAAAGAAGGGTTCTAGTTGACCTACTAGAAATGTAATAATTCAATATCTAGGGCATAATAAGAGGTTTTATACATATCATGGGGATTTTTCTAGGGCCTAACATTCCCATCCCCTTCAAACAAGTGTTTCCCTCAATGTTTTTCTAACCATGAATTCTTCTGCATGAAGAATTCATTTTCCCATGTTGCCCCTTCCACTAGTCGGTTCTTCTCAACTTCTTAATTCTCATTTCAAGGATTTTTTCTGGATCTAGTATGATCTTCCCTTCTTCATTGATCTCTGGTAAAAAAAATTATACTGCTATCTTGTTGTTGATGACCTTATTTAAGAAAGAAAAATGGAATATTGGATGTATACTTGAATATGGAGGAAACTCCAATTTGTAATTCATACTTACAATCCTTTGCAAAGCCTTATAGGGGCCATAATATTTGGGTGCTAGTTTATTGTCTTTATTTTTTTGCTTGAGGGACATTTTTTTGTATGGTTGTAGCCTTAGAAATACCCAATCCCCCACCTCAAATTCCTTTTCCCTATGATGTTGATCTGCTTGTTGTTTCATCCTATTTTCTACCATAACCAAGTTGTCCTTCAACAGTTTTAGGACCTCTTGTTGGTTCCCTATGTGGTCTTCCACTGCTTGAACCTTTCTATTCCCTTTCAAGGGTGATGTGATGGAAGGAATATGATATCCATAAAGTTCCAGAAATGGGGACATTTTTTATGAAGTATGGAAGGATGTTTTGTACCACCATTCCACTAAGGGCAACCATTTGACCCATTGTGTCTATTTATCAGATGCAAAGAAGTGAAGATATCNAAAAAATATGAGGTGCTCTCCTTACACACTACTCCCTTCTGAGTTTTAGGAATTGTTCTGGTGTTCCCACCTGAAACGCTCTTCTATGAACTTGAAACAGAGTTCGAAATGAATTCCTTGTGTTGCCTTCAAAGTTTTTTCACTAACTCTGGTGTGCACTCCTTGCACAAGTCTAAGAGCCCAAAACACTCATAAAAACTAGAGAGATAAAAAATCTCTCCAATTCCTCCAAAGGGAACACATATATGCACTAACAAAATTCATAAACACACAGTAAACACAAAAATCGTTCAAAGACATTCAGAAAAAAAATAAACATACACAAAAAACTCATAGGCAGAAAACAAAAACTACTCTTTGTATTAAGATATGAATTCCTTGTACAATGTTTACAAAACTGGACAACAACGGAGTCTCAGTTCCTCTCCTCTCTTGAGCTCTTCAAATTTCTCAACAACTTAGTAACTGACTAATGAATTTCGATACAAGAGATTTTTACAAAAGAGGGCCTCCTCGAGCCTTCCCTCCAGCTACCTACATTCAATTACATTCAATTACATTCAATGGACATCCCGTTCGAATTAGACCTAAATATACCTGCATGTCATCCATTAAAGGTGACTTCACACTTGGCTTGTTCAAACACATGGGCTCATCTTTCCTTGAGCATGCACACTTTCGATTCTTTTAATTGCATTACAAATTTTAATTTAGGTTCAAAATGAGAGGGTTAACGCCTCTCTTCCCTTAGAAGTCGTTCCTCCTAGTGTATTGATTCAATGGCTTGTTGATGCACTCGCAAGGTGAGGCGATGCTCCTGCATCATATTCCCATGCTGACAAAATCATGAGCTAATTCTCATGGCTTACCTAACGTTGGTGTTGAGATCCTCCAGCATCCCAAATCTGAAATTGGAGTTGTCCATCTACTCCTATGCCTTTTTGTTGTTGTAGTTGTTGTCATGTTGCTACGATAGTCTCTCCTCCTCTAGTTATCCTCTCTATGTTGATGATTGCCTCCTGTGCTAACTTCAACATTATCCTTCTTATCTCTTTGATTACTTTGTCCAGTTGGTATATGGGCTAGCTCATCCTTTGCAGTCTTCTCGACTGCAAATCCTCTTCTTCATCTATTTCCAACTTAACTTGCTGGACGCGTTGACTTTGCGTTATTACCATTTCCTCCAGGGATTCTATCTCTTCACACAGATCACAAAAATCTATGTTGACTACTACTCTCTCCTATACTACAGGTTCCAATTCTACACTCATCTCCCCTTCATATCCCTTGCTGAAAATTTTGAGCAATTCCACCGAATGCTCTTATTTCTCTATTTCTTGGGTAGATTTCATTGTATGCTCCTTCTCCTCCATGAAATTATTTGTTGGTTGTCTCTCCTCTTTTGCACCTACAATACAAAAAATGTTGATTTTAAAAATATTTGGCCTCATGGCCTCTTCCCTGGATGCCTATTGCATCACCTTCTCTCATGCAGTACACGTGTTGACCTCTACTGGGTTACTTGGAAGGAATATCCCAATTCCCCCAATCATCAGAGTGCATTTCTTGTCCTCCTCCTATGTCAATGTCCCTATCTAATCTGAACTCTCCTCTGAGTTCATTAGACTCTCAGACAGTCTCCTCTCCTCTTCCTTGCCCACTTGGCAAGATGAAATTTTTGTCCTGCCCTCCTGGTAGTCTGCGAGATCTTCACTCGATCTCTTCTCATTTCCCTTCTGGAAATATGAACTTTATGTTCTTCCCTCCTAGAAGTTTATGGGATCCTCATTTGATCTCTCTTCCTCATCACTAAGGTTCCTTCCAACCTATGGCTTGCAAACACAAACCATCTCCTCTGTGGCACTGAGGTTTTCAGCATGCCTCAACCACTTCCTTAATATCTGTCACTACCTCTTGGAAACCAACTGTTGGATGGGCCACTTTCCTTTCTTATTCAAAGGAAATTCCTACTTCTAGCTTCCTCTCTCTTACTACTCCATCTTCAGCGTCACCCTATCGAGATCTTCTCGGATCTCCTCGAGCTCTTTATCCATTTCCTCTTTTCTCATATTCTTGCGGTCTCCTTGAGATTTTTTCTTATTCACTTTAGTAGCTATTTTCTCCTTCTCTGCCTTAAGAACACAACTAGTTCTTCTCTTTCATCCCACCTGGTTGTCTGATTCACCCGCTCTGCAACTAAGAGCACCACTATCTTTCTCTTGCAGCTTCCTTGGCTATCTAGTGATTGTTGCACACTTGCAGACAGTCTTCACAAAGCATAAAAACTATGTCTTCTCCTCCTTTTCTTGTTGTATATCGACAAAAATCACTCTTTGATACAACTTGATGCAGACCGACACCTACACCTAGGGCCCGCTTGACCTCTTGGTCTAAGGATCGTCCAATTTGGGAGATGGATCAACTCGCATTTTTCTAATGAACCTTCAATTTCACTTCCATGGGCCTTTTTCCTCTCTTTTCGGACCTAAATTAGCTTACATAGGGATTTGACAGGTCAAGGGAAAATTCCACATGACCCTAGCTTAAAACTATGGGCTAATTCTCCAAACTCCATAGAATTTAGGACTTCAGAGCCTCTGAACTTTGGGATTCATAACAAACAAACAGTGCATTCCTCCCGAACGATGAATTTTGGAGCAACAAACTTCCTTTGGGGATCAATGGCTCTAAATGTTCACTAAGATATATGGTTGTTAAAGTCTTTGACTATCCAGGATTCAAGGTTTTTCAATGCAATACCCCACAAATCTTCCAGAGTAACGGATTGGCGAAAATATGTCAGCAACAGATCAATGATTCCTGGGATTTGACAGTTGGACGACCTAGATTTGTTTCGAACTTTAGGAGTCCGGTTTTTTTCTCGTTACAACTCTTCATAAACCATGAATGAAAAAATAATAAAGGCCTACTCGGCTCACCATGTGTCCTCCTTCGATCAATGGTTGGGATGAGTTTCAGCCTTCGAGACTCCGGAAAACCTCTAGAATACTTGACTCTTGGATCTCCTGATCTAGAGACGTGTGTCTTCAAAAATGGATGAACCGATGAACTCTATTCTTCAGGTCTTCAACATCTTGTGAGTCTCAACACCCACTTATTTCGAGACTTATGAACTTGAAAATTGTGATGGTAGAGATCAACGACTCTCCGCCTTGAGAAAAACAATGGTCAAGATGAGATCTGGGGCTCCAGACTTCTCTGACAATAACTTCACATCACAAAACCCTCCAGAGTGCTAGGGCTCTAAAATAAGGGCTATGGTGCCACGTGTCCTCGTTGATGGAAGGTCTAGAAGAACTTCGGCCTTCAAGGCTCTGGGCGTTATCGCCCCACACTTCCAAATTTCCTCCAGAGTGTCTATCCTTTGGAAAGAAGGGTCCCCTACCACATCTCCATTCAAATGGATGACCTAGATATGTTTCAACTCCCCATTACTTCAAAAGTCTTGTAACCTTTTTCACTTTCTTCATCCTGGAGTGCTTACCCTATCGACTGCAGGATCTGATGACAGGTATTTCCTGTGCCAAGAGCTAGGATATCTTCAAACTCCAGGGCTTCAGGAGTCTCGTGAACTTCACTTCTTGTTTCCTCCAGAGTGCCTCTCTTCCTGAGTTTAGGATCCCGTGACATGCATCTTGGAAAAGGATGGACCTGATTCACTTTGGCTCCCCACGACTTCGGGAGTCCACCCTCTTTTGCATTCAAGCTCAAAAACCCTCTGAACTCATGAAGTCTAAAGGAATTCCAGGCTTAAAACCAATGCAACTTCTCCATATCGAACGATTTTCTATAGATTTCCACTAGATCCAAAATTTCGCATCTTTTTTCCTCCGTGTGCACTCCTCCTCCTCTCTAGAATCTTGTTCGATGGTCCAAATCACTCCACAACAACTGATCCAAGGGATCTTGTAGCTCCTCTTCCATGCTACTATTATTTCTTTCCAATGAAGGATTTCTCAATATGTTCAAAGGCTTCGACCTTTGAATCACTCCTACGAGCCCGACTGTGGAGTCGTTTTTCTTGTTTTTTGGAAAATGCTATCTCTCCTGAGATTGACCATGTGGGGTGTGCCGTAACCTCGGGCATCTCCTCTGAACTCTTTGAAACCTTGAACTTAGAATATAATTCTAAGTCTCCTATGTGCACACCTTGCACCTTGGGCTTCTTCTTCTGAGATTACAGTTACTCAGATTCCTAAGGGGCTCGGTCGTTTTGATATTTTCTCTGCAGGGTTGATTCCTCTACCTCTGCATGGGCCTTAAATAAAATTACCTCTCCTGAGATTTTAGAAACTTTGGATGAAGTGTGAGTTCACACTTGTGCTTCTCCCATATTCTATGACTTAGACTGGTCTCTCCTTCTGCACTCCTTTCACTTTGTCTTCCTTGGGGGTTCTTCAACACTTTCCAAGTGTTGGCTCACTACATGTCATCCATAGGTATTTTATGAACTCTTACACAACTTCTCCTCTGAGTCTTTATCTCCTGGTGTGCCCAATTGGAAACCTTCTCATAGAACTCAAAATACAGTCCTTTCTCCTGCTCAATGCACTCCTTATAAAGCTTCCTTCCTCATAGTGTTCAATAACTCTGGTGTGCCTCCTATTGCATAGTCTTCCTCAAAGTGTTTAGCAACTCTGAGGTGCACTCCTTGCACACTACTCCCTTATGAGTTTTAGGAATTTTTCTAGTGTTACCACCTGGCACGCTCTTCTCTAAACTTGAAACATAGTTCGAAACACACTCCTTGCATTTGATTCATGTATTTTTCACTAACTTTGGTGTGGAATCCTTGCACAATCCTAAGAGTCCATAACACTTAGAAAAACTATAGAGACAAAGAAATCTCTCCAATTCCTGTAAAGAGAACACATATATGCACTAACAACATTCATAAACACACAGTAAACACACAAATCATTCAAAGACATTCATAACACAGACAAACATACAAATAAACCTCATAGGCAGGAAAAAAAAATCTCTTGGTATTAACATATGAATTCCTTGTAAACTATTTACAAAACCAGACTACAACAGAGTCTCAGTTCCTCTCCTCTCTTGATATCTTCAACTTTCTCAACAACTCACTAATTAACTAATGAATTTAGATCCAAGAGATTTTTACAAAAGAGTGGCTCCTCGAGCCTTCCCTCCAGCTACCTACATTAAATTACATTCAATGGACATCCCATCTAAATCAAATCTAAATCTACTTTCCTATCAACCATTAAAGGCGATTTCACACTTGGCCTATTCAAACACATGGGCTCAACTTTCCTTGAGCCTGTATACTTTAATTTCTTTTAATCGCATTAAAAATTTTAATTTGGGTTCAAAATGAGAGGGTTGGCGCCTCTCTTACCTTGGAACTCATTCCTCCTAGTGCGATGATGCATTGTATTGTTGATGCTCTAGAGAGGTGGAGCGATGCTCCTACATCACATGATCTACCTACCATATCTTACTTGGAAGAAAGGGTCATCTTAGGTGTATCTAGATTTCCAATGGAGTCATTCAAGCATCCATCTAATTTGTGAAATGAGCTCCAAAATTGTGGAACATATTGGGGCTTGTACCAATAAGTCAAAGGCACTCTCAATGTCTATTGGAGAACAATTAAACCAGGTGTGATGAAAATTTAATTGCATTGTTTGGCGATCAATGCTCTGGAACCATAATTTAATGAAGTCAATTATTAGTTGCTCAAGAATATTATTGTCTTTTATTGGATGAGGGGTTTCCAATCTTAGAATACATTCATATTTCTCCTTATCATTTTCCATGTCCAAGATTCTTGATTCATCAACTGTTATGACCCAACGCCTTAAAAATGATAAGAAATCAATAAAATCCAGTCCACTTCGAGGGAGAAACCTCCTTTACAATATATAAATTTCAGTACACAATATTATATGAGATAAGATGATCCTAATACTAGATCTCCTTGATATGTATATAGGAGACAAAGGGTTACAATTATAAAGAAAGGATGCAAAGAAGGGTTCTAGTTGACCTACTAGAAATGTAATAATTCAATATCTAGGGCATAATAAGAGATTTTATACATATCATGGGGATTTTTCTAGGGCCTAACATTCCCATCCCCTTCAAACAAGTGTTTCCCTCAATGGTTTTCTAACCACGAATTCTTCTGCATGAAGAATTCATCTTCCCATGTTGCCCCTTCCACTAGTAGGTTCTTCTCAACTTCTTAATTCTCATTTCAAGGATTGTTTCTAGATCTAGTATGATCTTCCCTTCTTCATTGATCTCTGGTAAAAACAATTATACTGCTATCTTGTTGTTGATGACCTTATTTAAGAAAGAAAAATGGAATATTGGATGTATACTTGAATATGGAGGCAACTCCAATTTGTAATTCATACTTACAATCCTTTGCAAAGCCTTATAGGGGCCATAATATTTGGGTTCTAGTTTATTGTCCTTATTTTTTTGCTTGAGGGACATTTTTTTGTATGGTTGTAGCCTTAGAAATACCCAATCCCCCACCTCAAATTCCTTTTCTCTATGATGTTGATCTGCTTGTTGTTTCATCCTATTTTCTACCATAACCAAGTTGTCCTTCAACAGTTTTAGGACCTCTTGTTGGTTCCCTATGTGGTCTTCCATTGCTTGAGCCTTTCTATTCCCTTTCAAGGGTGATGTGATGGAAGGAGGATAATATCCATAAAGTTCTAGAAATGGGGACATTTTTTATGAAGTATGGAAGGATGTTTTGTACCACCATTCCACTAAGGGCAACCATTTGACCCATTGTGTCTATTTATCAGATGCAAAGAAGTGAAGATATCCTTCTATACATTTATTCACAATATATGTTTTATGTTACCCCCTAAATAGTGGCTCATTACCCCTTAATTGGGGCATATTACATTAGTAATGTTATTTTATTTATGTCGGATTTAGTCCATTAGTTGAAATTATACCTCTTAGTCTCCTATATATACCAAGGAGACATTTTAGTATAAGGAAATTCTTGGAGGATATTTAGTATACGGATCAGGGTATGTTGGGTTAAAATTGTAGAACCTGAGGCCTTATACTTTCGGAGATACATCCTTTCTACGATAGGGTTCTGGAATCATCCTCAAATGATTCATTGTTGAATTTTCACTATAAACTTTTTTCTGTAACGTTTTAGACCTTGAACTCTGAAGTCTATTCACAGAAATTAGTAAGGTATCTGTGGTAACAATTTCATCTTCTGGTTCATCTTATATTTGTATATACACCCTGTGGAAGATAGGGTATCTGACTAGTCTCAATAAGGTGTTCCGGGCAAAAAAATCATAAATTCTTCCTAGAGTACCCAAATTGAGTGAGACTAGTTGCATTAGAAAGTGGATGGACCGTAGTAGTTATGGTACGAGTTTCAGAATTTTATATCAATTATTTTGTGTGGGGTACACTATACAAGTGACATCTCCTGGAAAGGAAAAAATCAGCAAGTTGTGGGGAAGTTACCTTAAATTCCACTTGGCACATCCAATTTTGATCAGACCTGTAGCATTGCAGAGAAGAAATATCAGAGACCTACAAATAAGAAAATTTGATACTCAGAAGGGCCGAAATTTTGGAGATACAATAAAAGGAAGATTTTCTAGCAAAACCACCACAAAATCAAGGTTTAAAGTGATTCTTGGCCAACATGCCACCAAAAAAGGGAACTTCTACACCAAATAATCCTCCAAACAATCCTACTTGGACTCTTGATGAAGGTGAAGAAATGCATAGGGACATAACTGATTTACAAAATAAGACATTAACAAAAGATGAACTACAAGAGATGGAAGCTAAGTTGGAGGCAATAAATACTAAGATGGATGGTTTAAAAGAGGAGATCATGGAAGGATTGAAAAATTTCGTAATAGAGAGGAC
>JZKD02S0120170.1:893610-905358 GCA_000966675.3 Picea glauca | reverse complement strand
AGAGATCGTATGCAAAAGTTATGACACCAGGAAGTTGATGTACTAACTTACCCAAACGGGGCCCACATGAATTTTGGTGCTTCACCTCATAGGGTTAGGTTTTTGGATGTCTAGGTTTTTTGACATTCCTGTTTATTGTAAAAGGACTTCAGAGACTCATTGTAACCATATTCTTGTGAATGAGCGCAGTCATCACATCGCCACCATTCCAACAAGCTTGTTTTCCACTGCATTTTACAGTTTCATCTTATTTCCTTATTGAATAGAAGACCAGTTTTATTGTATCTATGTTATTTTGTGTTAAGAATCTTTTGATAATCTGTATTCATTTTGTTCTAATCATAAAATTTGGATCAGTGGTATCAGAGTGGTCTACTCCTATTCATCTTAATGCATGTCCCCAACGAGGTCAGGGTACAAAGAATTGGGTCTCAAGCTTGTTTCTCTTGAGGAAAAAATCTCTTGCACGCCCAAGCGACCTCTCATGGTAGGAGAAAATAAAGAAGAAGGGACATGAGATCCTTTCAAAATGTTGCTTGAGGAAGACCTCACGCAACAGAGGAAGCCCCTTCAAGGAACAAATCAACTTCAATATTCCTATATTTGAAGGTCAAATAGACGCAGATGTTGTAGACAAGTGGTTGAATCTACTAGAAGGGTATTTTTATGTCCATAACTTTTCGAATAGAGAAAATATTAATTTTGTGCTCCTCAAAGTCATTCCCCATGTCAAATATTGGTAGGAAAATTTCTATGACCAAAAGGAAACAGAGGAACCCTCATTATTTATAGTCACGACCACCTGGGAATCCTTCATGGATGTTATTAAGGAACAATACTACCATGTCGGAAGTTATGATGACCTGTATACCAAATGGACCACATTGTACCAAGAAAGAGACCAAGTAGTGCCAGAGTTCACAAACATATTCCATACCTTGTGCTCCAATATGGGTATCAAAGATTCAGAGCGACATCTGGTGCTCAAGTATTGCAATGTTCCGCATACATACATCCAAGTCGAAATGAAATTTATGGAAATATCATCCTTGGGCGCGGCCTACCGATATGTCATCAAAATCAAACAGAAGCTCAAACAAAATATGTGGCAATTTGGGTTTGGGAACCCCTCAGAGAAAAATCCAGGAAAGGGTGGCCCCAACCAATAGAACAAAGGACATAGCAAAGATGGATAGTATCACGACAACCAATCCAAGATGTAAGAAAATAAGGACATCGGAAAGACAAATAAAGATACTGGAAGTGGTGTGACTTCCATAATATCCCTTGGCATAAAACTATTGATTGTCGCTCAAAGCAGTCACTAGTGGCCAAAGTGAAATCCTTTGAATCAGATGTGGTTTCTAACTCTGAGTTAGAACCATAAAGGGGAAGATGGATCATTGACGCGGAACCCAATGCCATCGTTGCTACCACCAAGCTCCAGCCTGGTGAACCAGACGAGATAGAAGAGGGAGAGTGCCTCTTCCATTCACAGATGTGGGTAAAAGGCACCCCACTGCAATTCATCGTTGATAGAGGTATCCAGAAGAACCTCATCTCAGCATAGTTCATCAAGCGATTGGCCCTGCCAACAACACCGCACCCACAACACTACACCATTGGATGCCTCCACCAAGGAAGCGGTCTCTGCATCATCCAACAATGTTGACTGTCATACGACATCAAGCACTTAAAATATGAGGTATTGTGTGAAGTTTCTCCTCTCAAAGTTTGTAATTTTCTTTTGGGCCAACCTTATTTATGGAAACACCATGATGTAGATGAGTCTAGGCCACATAGTGTTATTATTACTTTGAATAGGAAATTGTATAGGATAAATGAGGCAATATCTCCTAGTGTTATTTCCTTGATCTCTGCCAAGAAATTCATGAAGTTCATCTCTTAGACCGGGAAATTTGTCTTCTTCGTGATTCTCTCTCAGAGTGAGCGAAATATCACAGCCACATCCAGGGCCTCCTCGACCGATCTCTCCACACAATAGAAGAAAGTGGATAAGGTTGTGGAAGAATACTCATATATATTCTCCTCTCCTACTGGAGTACCTCTTCATTTCCAGGTCAAGCATCCCATCGATCTAACCCCAGGCGCACCACTACCCAATAGGCCAGTCTACTGCCACTCTTTGTTAGAAAAAGAGGCGATCAAGAAGCAGATCCAAGAACTTCTCCACAAGGGGCACATCTATCCCATATCATTGCCTTGTGAGAGCCCAATCATGTTGGTGCAGAAGAAATATGGGACCTGGTGAATCTACATTGATTATAGGTCCCTGAATAAAATCACAATCTGAAACCGGTACCCAATTCCCCGAATCGACGACCTCCTTGATCATCTCACAGGGGACAAATACTTCAGTAAGATTGATCTAAAGTCTGGCTACCACCATGTCCCGATAGAATAGATAGATGTATGGAAGACGACCTTCAAGTCAAAAGAAGGTCTTTTTGAATGGATGGTCATGCCCTTTTTCTTGACAAATGCTCCAACAACTTTTATGAGGATGCTAGACGATATCCTATGACCTTTCACCAATACTTTTGTAGTGGTGTATCTGGATGACATCCTCATCTACATCAAGACTTTGGAAGAACACTTGCAGCATATTCAACAAGTTCTGCACACCCTGTGATAGCACAAATTATATGAAAACTTAGAAAAATTCTCCTTCGACATCGAAAGGGTCCATTACTTAGGCTACAACATTGATCAGCATGGTGTGCATGCGGATCCAACCAAGATCCAGGTCATCCATGACTGGCCAGCCCCAACCACACTCACTGAAATTGTGAGCTTCTTAGACCTCGTTAATTTCTATCGTAGATTCGAGTTGGGATTCTCTCATATCGCATGGACCCTTAACCAAGTAACCAGGGGTGGCAGTAAGGAAAAACCTTTTTGGGGCCTATCCCAACAACAAGCCTTCTATGACTTGAAGAATCATTTGTTATTATCCACGATACTTTCATTACCGAACCTGCAACATCCCTTTGAGATCAAGACATATGCTTCAGAGTATGTTGTTGGCGTCGTTCTCACTCAACACAGCCACCTCATGGCATATCATAGTGAGACACTATCATATGTTGTCCATAAATACCCTACTTACGACAAAGAAATGTACTCCATTGTGAAATCATGTCACTAGTGGAGACATTGCATTCTTGGGAAGGAGACAATCATCCACACTAATCACAAGCCACTACAGTTCATGCAGACCCAAGGAAAATTGAAGAATGATCACCACCATAAGTGGTCAACATACTTACAGCAGTTCCACCTCAACATTAAGTATAAAACAGGAAGTACCAACCGATTTGTTGACTGCCTCAACCAACCTCCAGTCACAAAACTCACCACAGTACTAGACTCTTGTGGTCACGAGACCTTTAGATGGCCCCACCTCTACGAGATAGACCCTGACTTCTCCACCACCTACCAAATCTTGGGTGCCAATTCAGTGGTCGCTAATTTCCATCTTCATGATAGGTTTTTGTGTCGTCTGGGCCATCTTTGTGTTCCATCAAGAGAGCACTCAAAGATGATTTGGGAATCTCACTAAAGTCGTGTGGCGGGACACTTTGGCGTTGAAAAGACAGTGGCAGTGCTATAGAAACATTTATACTGGTCGAAACTTCGACATGATATCAACAAGTATATTAGGTCCTACATCGCATGCGCTATTGCCAAACTAACCTCTAAGAAATAGGGAATGTACACCCCTCTTTATACTCCTAAAAGACCATGGGAATCCATCTCAATGGACTACATGTTGGGCCTCCCATCAACCAAGACGGGAAATAAAAAAAAAATTGTGGTTGTTGATCGCTTTTCCAAGATGGCATTTCTAGCCGTTTGCAAGAAGAACATCACATCAGAAGCCAATACCAAGATATTCTTTGAACGAGTATGGGTACATTTTGGGATCCCACAAACCATTATCTCAGAACATGATAGTCAGTTCCTCATCTCATTCTGGTCGAGCCTCTGGTCACTGTTGGATACCAAGCTCACCAAATCCGCTGCCTTCCACCCCCAGATAGATGGCCAAACTAAGGTTGTCAATCGGATGGTCGTACATATCCTGTGCATGTACAATTCAAAACACCCCCACACATGGGATGAGAGTCTTCCCTATGTCCAACATAGCTACAACCAAGCCCTACATAGCTCAGTTGGGCATAGCCCCTTTCAGGTGGGGTTGGGATCCCAACCCTTGGGCCCCATGGATGTTGCACTACCCCTAGTGACCACCTCGGTCAAATCGTCCCCTGCTCCACCAGAATCTGACAAAGCCACTCGGTTCATTGAGTGAATCTATCACATCCTCCAACAGGTTCAGGATATTCTATAGAAGTCTAATTCCAAGTAGAGGAAGCACCATGATCAACATCGAGTGCCACATAAGTTTCAGGTGGGTGAAAAAGTTTGGTTGCATTTGCAGAAAGAATGCCTTACAGGGCCCCATCGGAATATTTTCCCACTCCATTATGAGTTGTACACCATCACCAAGGTTGTGGGTGGTAATGCTTTTGAGCTCAACATTCCCCCCTTCCTTGGTCTGCATCCAGTCTTCAACGTGGCTCTGCTTTGGCCATATTTCCCACCATTATTGGACACCTCTGAGACAGAAGATGAGTTGACACCAATAGAACTCAACCCTGACTGCATGAAACATGCATCCAATGATCATATTGTGGACACATAGATCAACACCACTCAAAAACAAAGGATCCAGCTTTACCGAGTCGTCAAAGCAGGGCAACTCCTGCACCAAGGCAAGTGGCTTACCCAGGGCCAAATTTAGCATAAATTTCCTCATATGATGGGGGAACTCATTGCAATGGATACCATTTCTTCCTAAGGAGGTAGGATTGTTCCAGGTGTATATCGTTGGCCACCCACCTATTCCACTGGCTTGAAAAATAGTTTTCCACCTTGGCAGTTTTTCGACAGTTTTTCGGGTTCCAAACTTCTGGGGTCATTTTGAGGCCCTAAACAATGTGTTTTGGGGATTTGGGGCCTAGGGGATTGGGAATAATATTACATTGGTACAATAAAAAACATTTCTTCTCAGTTAGACCTTTCTAATGGGCTATCGTGCGCCAAAAACAGAGATCATATGCAAAATTTACGACCCTGGGAAGTTGATGTACTAACTTACCCAAACGAGGCCCACGTGACTTTTGGCGCTTCATCTCCTAGGGTTATGTTTTTGGATGTATAGGGTTTTTGAAATTATTGTTTATTGTAAAATTCCTTTAGAGCCTCATTGTAACCATCTTCTTGCAAATGATTGTAGTCGTCACATCTCTTCTCAGAGATAAGCCGCCACCATTTCAACAAGCTTGTTTCCCACTGCATTTTACAGTTTCATCTTATTTCCTTATTGAATAGAAAACCATTTTTACTATATCTCTGTTATTTTTTTTTAAGAATCTTTTAATAATCTGTATTCATTTCCTTCTACTCATAAAATATGGATCACTTTGATTACTAGTTGGCCTTAATATTTGTTTTTTATATCACGAGTCTTGAGTCATCGTGGAGCCAAACCAGCTTCCCCAAAGGTCTCGTCGCTTGTTAAAGTTACCACGACATTTTGAGTCTTTACCTTCTAAAAGGTGTAGAGTTACAAAACATGGTACAAACACCTCCACTTATCATACTTGTGATCATACAAGGATAAGTATTGAATCAATTCAGCAAGATAATGGGAGTCCTTTGACTCCCATACCTATTATAGTTAACGGTACCCCTTCAACACCTTCAACCACAATGGTTGTAGTGTCGGAGTTGCCTATCATCACCTCTACCCATCCTATAGTGAATACTCAACCTATAGCCACGAACCCTTTTGGGTCTCTTTGTCACTCACCGGGATATAATGTTTAGTTCATCCCTATGGCCTTTTAGTCCTTTTTCCTATGATATGCCAAACTTCACATCGCAGTTTTCAAACTCCATCCCAGCGGCTAGTACAAATAATAGCATTGGACTTGGGGGAACAACTCCTCAACATACTCCATTCTTAATTAGTGGTACTCACATCCCTCAAACAACTCCTATCGTTGGAGGCTTTCCTCCTGTTAACCCCGGGTCTAATCCTGTTACTTCTTGATGGAGTAACCAACCTGACGGACAAGCTATTTGTTATGGTTCATCCTTTACACCCACCTCCTCTGTACTGATTCCAACCAACACGTTTGGAATGATGAATCCACCTTTATCCTCTAGATTCACACTCGAAGGAGGTCAATTTCATACCTTCGGCAACCCCCAAACAGGAGCCACTCCGGCTGGGGACAGTTTTTACAACCCTTGTCAGAACATTCCTACTAGAATGGTGCCCAACCAAATCCTTATGACTCAGTCTGGAGTAGGGTCTTACAATCCCAGACAGGGCCATGGTGCTTACCAGAACCCTAGAGGGGTTTTGATTCCCCAACAACAATATTTCCAAGGAGCTTGGGGCCATATTACGCAACCCCATCTCCCTTTTCTGGCCATGCTTAATCTATCAAACTTGTCTAAGTTAATGAATGATCATGTGTGTCATGATTTGACATGACACCCCGTTCCCACCAATATTCCTTTGGATATTCAAAAATTTGAAGGAAAGAATGGTGAAGATCCTGGTGATCACGTTACTACTTTTCACCTTTGGTGCTCTTCGAATTCCTGTAACGACGATTCTATTCGGTTAAGATTTTTTCAATGCACCCTTACGAGGGTCGTCATGAAATGGTATATCGTGCTACCTAGGGGGTCATACAGAACCTTTAGATAGATGGTCTTAGTCTTCCTCAACCACTTCCAATTGTCGGTTCATTACGATGTTGGCTTAGAACTTCTTTCAAACTTATTCTAGAAAAAATCCACTCATACCTCATATCACATCTAGGAGTGGCGTAGATGGAAGAGGTTGATCAAGACCTGCATACCCTCAGAATTCCTGCTAGAGTGGTTCCTTATGTCTCTACAACCTTATATTTCGAAGGATCTTTCTACATCCGGGGTTACATCTGAGGAAGAAGTTATTTTCAAATACCAACAGTTATATCTTATATATGCTTAGTCTAGGATGTTATACGAGATTCTTCCAGATGCACTGAGGTCAAACTGTGACCCTAGACAAAAGTTCAGGCCTCATGTCAATGGCATTGTAGGCTCCACCAATATGAAATCCACATACTCGGTGATGAGCCATTTGAAAGACTTTTCTCTAAACCAGTCTGTAGGAGGGCCATATTTTTCTGTATCCTCCAATCCCACTCAGTTGGTGGATTTACATTCTGTACAATCGTCAACTAGCTCGAATGGTAACCAGAAACCAAGAAAGAATAAAAATAAAGGATGTAATAAGATTTGTAAGGGTAGGAAGAATAATAATAAACCCAAGAAAAATGGTAATAATAAGAAGACGAATAATAATGTTGGTGAGGGAAAGAAAGAAAGGGGGAAGGTGAATTTTCCCTAAAAGCTCTGTACAGATGGCCACCTTATCCATTTATGCCCCAAACATATGGAATATGTGAGGATTTTATCTCTACCGCCCATTGTGCTGACTAATCCTTTTCCACATAACTAGCACATGGCCTCGAGCTCCTCGAATGTCGAAAATGTGGAGAGTGGGAGTCAAAACCCATCGACGCAAGACAGTGACTGTTTATGCATCAATATGGTTAAATATGAGGTTAATGTAGCCACTCGGTTTCTATATTATAGTTATCCATAGACTTTGCCTAGTCTAGAGTCTCCCCCTCCTCTAGAGACACCCTTACAAATCGAAAAAATAGAGCCCTCGCCTTGTATTCTGAAAGGAGTATTCAATAACTCTACACACAATCCTAATGCTAGAGCCGCCCATAATTACTCTATTGTTAAGGACCTGGGTCAAACCCCTTGTGCGATGTTGGTTTTGGAGATACTTGAGATGTGGAATTCATAGAGGAATGCCTTGCTATATGTGTTAGGAGTTCTAGATCCTTATGGCTTGAAAGTTATCAATTTTTTCATCACAGATGTGAAGCCTCGCTTGCCTTACCATGTGGCATTCCAAAACCATGTGGGTTACTCAAAGTATACCATCAAGCATATTGGAATTGATGAAGGCACTGCAACATGTGTTATGCCCCCGGTATATTGGAAATCCCTCGGATCTCCGACCCTTTCTCAGTCTCTGACCATGTTGACTGCTTTTGACGGTCGTTCCTTTTGCCCTCATGGTATTCTTCCTGCCTTTCCGGTCCTGTTAGGTGGGAAGATGGTATAGGTGGATGTCGAGGTGGTTGATGCGCCCCTCGACTATATATTGTTACTAGGATGCAATTGGACTTACGCTATGACTTCAATCGTATCAGTCGTTTTCCATACTCTTTGTTTTCCTCACCATGGGAAGATAGTGACAATCGATCAGTTGTCCTTTGCGTATGCTAGTCCTAGTGCATCTGTTGGATCGTCAATACCTGTGATTGACAATTCTCAGCTAGCAACTGAGAATATCAGTATCAGAATGTAGTCATCCCTTATGGGTACCTTCGACTTCATGGCACTAGTTCACCATATATATGCCATGTCCAGTAGGCCCATTTCGTTAGATAGGTCTGTTCCTTTTCACACTTCCTATTTTAACAATCCTTGGACCCTACCTTCCTCGACGACGTCTTTTGAAGGTCAATTACATTATGGAATGGCCATGCTACTATCGGCATCAAATATTGTGTATCGACTTGTTCTTGACTCTTTGGTCAATCCAGATCCTATTACCTCGCAGAAGGATGAGGATGATCTTGTTCTAGAGCCTATGTGGGCCACTTCATCGTCTTGTTCATGTGACTACCTCAATGAGGCTTTACCTTCATATGAATCTATCATTAAGGCCATGAATGGTTTTGATAGACCCTGGTATGATATGCATCATCACTATTATTTCCTCCCAGATCTTGCTAGAATCGAGCAAGATGATTTTAGATCTACTTTGAGCGATACAGTTGGTCACATCGTAGTTCTAATTGATACGCACAAAATTTATGCCGAAGGAAAATGGCGATCATCTCCCCTACCATCACAATCTATCTCTCTTGTATACATGGCAAGATTGAACATGTATACATCGATGCAGATTGTTCTCCGGAAGAAATTCTGATCTACACCAAACACTTCAAGAAATTCTGAGATGTATTTTCTTGGTCATATGAATATATGCCAGGAATCAACCCTCGAATTGTCAAACATGAGATTAAAACTTATCCTGATGGTAAGCATGTTCAACAATGTCTTAGAGCTGTCAATCTCCAGAAGTCCCCTACTATTAAGGCAGAGGTAGAAAAACTGTGCAATGTTGGCTTTATCTACCTGGTTCCCTTGACTGAATGGGTATCCAATCTCGTTTCTGTGAATAAAAATCAAGGAACCATATGCCTATTCATTCATTTTTGTGACCTCAACCAAACCTATCCTAAAGAAAACTTCCCGACACCCTTCATCAATTTGATTCTCGACGAGTGTGCGGGAATTGAAGTGTTTTCTTTCATGGATGGATTTTCAAGGTATAACCAAATTCAGATTAAACCCATGGACCAACATAAGATAGAATTTATTTTCCCTTGGGGTACTTTTGCATACTGAAAGATGCCTTTCAGCCTTAAAAACATCAGAGCAACCTTACAATGATCTATGACCTTTGCATTTCATGATCTCAAGCACACATTCGAAGCCTAGCTTGATGATCTTGCTACTCACTCTTGTAAGAGAGTGGATCACCCTAAGCACCTTCGGCTAGTTTTTGAAAGATGTCACCATTATCGCATTCGGTTGAACCCTCATAAATGCATATTTTGTGTTAGGTTAGGCCATCTTCTAATATTTTTAGTCTCTAAGACTAGGATCATGGTAGATCCATTAAAGGTTGAGGCAATACTTCAATTTCCTCCCCTGCACATTATTCGCCAACTTCAAGGTTTACAGGGGAAAGCTAACATTTTACGATGGTTTATAGTAAAATATGCCAATATTACTAAGGGTTTCATGTGTCTCTTGAAGAAGGACACTCCTTTAATCTGGGATGAGCAAGCCCAAGAGTCCTTCAATGCTTTGAAGAAATCCTTAGTATCAACGCCTCTGTTGAAGTCTTCAGACTAGAGTAGAGATTACTTGCTTTATGTCACTGCATCCGAAGAGACAATTGGTATGGTGTTGGTTAAGAAGGATGATGAGCACCATGAGCACTTCATTTACTATCTTAGTTGAAACTTAGTCATCCCTGAACTCAAATATTCTAATGTTGAAAATCTAGCTTTGGTTGTCATTCACGCATTCCAACGATTACGAAATTATATATTGCTTTGAAAAACTAATGTGGTTACCGATGTCAATATGTTTCAATACATCATTACCAAGCATATCATAGGGGGCAATTACAATAAATGGATTGTCATTCTACAAGATTTTGATCTCGATTTCGCTTCTACGAAGTCCAAAAAATCACTAGTTTTTGCAGAGTTAATATCCGAATTCCCTCGATTAGACGAAGATGTTATTCATTTTTATTCATTTGCAGATGAACAAATGTTCCTTGTCTCATTGTCAGATCCCTAGTATGGAGATATTTATCTCTATCTTCAAACTTTGAAGTTCCCTCAGCATCTCTCGTGAGATGACTGAAGACATATACAATATCAAGATAAGAACTATCTTATCGTCCATGACACTCTGTATCGTGGAGGAGAAGACAATATCCTGTGTCATTGATTAACTCATGAAGAGGCCGAGTATGTTTTAAACGACTGCCACAATGGAGCATGTGGTGGTCATCTATCCGGTCTTTTAACGGCCCATAAAATTTTGTGAGTCGGTTATTTTTGCCAGTCTTTCTTTAAATATTGCGTCGAAGCGGTTAATAAGTGTCACCCCTGCTAGGTGTTCACTCAGAAAATTCACTTGCATCCAACCCCTCTCCATCCAATCATTATTGTCAGTCCCTTCACCAAGTGGTGGGTAGACTTTGTGGATTGAAACCTAACTTCGTTTGGGGGGAATCAACACATTATTGTGGCCATATACTACTTTACTAAGTGGGTTGAGGCCATGCCTATAGTTAATTCTGATGGGAATACTGTCGCCTTCTTTGTATTCAATCAAATTATATCCAGGTTAGGAATCTCGAGTGAAATTGTCACTAATCATGGAAGTCATTTTCATAATGAAATTATAGAAGAGATAGCATCTAAACTGGGTTTTAAGCATGGTCATTGTTCCCCTTACTACCCCCAAGAAAATGGACAAGTAGAGGCCATGAAAAATTCTCTCAAGACCATTTTGCAGAAAACTGTCATCCAGAGAAAATATGACTGGTATATCATGTTGTATCCAGCACTTTGGGCATATTGAACCTCAGTCAAGACTTCCACCATTTTTTCTCCTTTCCAGTTGGTACACAATGTGGATTCGATCTTACCTATTTGTTGTGAGTGGGAAATCCCCCTACCGACTATCACTTAGGGTGATATTGTGCATGCAGAAAAGACCTAAAGATTCCTACTTTCTACCGTCATCCCGAACCTAATCCCCATTATTCTTAAGAAAATGCGTAGTTAAGAAGATCAAGTGAGCATACCTGTTATCACTGAAATTTCGTCCGCACAGGGCGACAAGAACTCAACATCATCAACACAGAAAAACAATCATCCATGGCACAAGGATTAACTCCACAGCACATCAAAAGGG
>JZKD02S0120170.1:873212-893600 GCA_000966675.3 Picea glauca | reverse complement strand
TCAACCCTTGGAATGTGGAAGGTGCATTTGTAAGGCCAAAAGGCATGACCAAAAGTTCATAATGGCCTTCATGAGTTCAGAATGTTGTTTTGGGGATATCTTCTTCCTTCATTCTAATCTGACCTGAACGAAGATCCAACTTTGTGAAGTAGATTTCTCCACGAAGTTCATCTAACAATTCATCAATGACGAGAATGGGAAACTTATCTTTAATAGTGATCTTGTTGAGCTCTCTATAATTTGGACACATACACCATGATCTCACTTTATTGAGTACCATTACCACCGGTGCTGTTGGTTTTTCTTTATCTTCTTCTTGGGCAGAACCAGGTTTAGATCTCAACTAGTTTCCAATAAAACCCTCTAAAACTATCGACCCTCCTGGTAAACCAGAAGGAAACGCTATGCACAGGGTGCACAATGCAGTCTCACCTGAGATACCTTCTATGGGTGACTATAATTCTCGTGTGTTTGCAGTTTAGGAATGAGTGGGGATCTATGGTGGGGTTCTTTCTTCCTTATTTACTATCCTTGTTAACCATTCAATTACTTATATGACTTATTCATCTTTATACCTATGCATGCATGCTGATAAATATAATCTAACCATTCATTGTTTAAGCTAAATATCAATATAAATAAATCATTCATTAAAAATCAAACATAACACAAGGTTTACCGTGGTTCACCCCCTCCTAGGGATACGTCCACAAAGATTTGTATTCTCTTCTCTTTTATTTATTCTGCTACAAAATCTTTCTCTGTGTGCATTACATATTTAGTAATACAGTCATGATTGAGGGTAAGGACCCTCTGCGAGGTGGACTAGATCACACCAGGCTCCTCATCCTGTTACCTAACCCTAAAAAACCTATCTTATTCGACTCTTCTACAAACTTATTACAATCAACCATCCCACCAAATCATGATAATCAACTCTCTCAGTTATTATACGATATCTCTCTATCTCACACATACATATCTATCCATATCTCATATCCACCCTTTACCTAGACCTCCTAGGTCCTTATTTACACTATTTTATAGGCTTATAGCTCTTACAATCCTTATAAAAAAACCCTAACCCTATCACTATTAGGTTGTTATACTTGGTCACCACGTTCCTTTTTATCCTGCATGCTACTTTTCCTTCCTTTTCTTCCTGTTGTTTTCTTGCCACCTGTTGCTTGTGCTCCAAAATTAGGTCTTTCTCAAAATAGATCTTTCTCAAAATAGATCTTTCTCCAAAAATAGGTTTGTGCCCAAAATAGACTTCCTTCTCAAAATAGGTCAGTGTCCAACAAGCCCCCAACACTAACATGTGGCTCATCCTGAGACACTCATGTGGTGCACGCTCCCTGTAAAACCTTTGCCAAGATGTGAAACTTTCCTTCTAATTCTTCCCATTTGGATCTCGCTTGCACAACTTTATCTATGAGATGCTCTACCCTTTGCATTGTGATGTGTTCCTTTAGAGACTATGCACTCTTGGAATGATCCTGATCCATCCTTGTCTTCTCCTCCTCTAGTTAAGTAATTATTTGTGTTTCTTTCTCCTGGAGGGGTTCTAACTGGGCTTGCCTTTCCTGCTTGTTATTCTATGCAGTCTTCAATTCTCTCTGTAGGGTCTTCATCTCTTGCATGCCTTTAAATCATTTTGTAATATTCATGGCCTTTGATCGCTGATTTAGTTGTTTCATTGTAGTGTTGATTTTTTCCTCTCTTTGGTCTAGTTTTTGGACCTTATCATCTTCCTCCAACGTCATCCATAGTTTCATGGTCCTGTCAAAACGTTCTGTGACCTTTTTGGCTTCTCTTTCCATCATTTATATTTGCAAGGCTACCTGCTGTTCTCTTTAGAATGTAACTACATGAGCAGTGGTTGGTGTTAATTTTTCCTTGAGTTCCTCAATCTCTTTCTTATAATATTTAAGCATTTACACAATGATTTGAATCTATTCTTCAACACTGCTCACAACTTCCTGCGCACTGTCTGGAATTTTTGTGAATACTTCCTTCAACTTCTGCTCCAATTTATCTGTGCACTTCTTCTCCTCCTATGTCTCCAACTGTACCTACTCTACCAAAATTTCTAGTGCATCCTTGACATCTCTGGCGACTTTAAATTCTTTCATATCTTCTCTAGCTTGTGATTGCACTTGTTGTGTGACACCGACTTGTAGCTTGTACAGTGCCTTTGTTGGTATTTTAGACAATACCAACTATACCTGCGCCAAGTATTTAAGTGGTGTCTGTGATATGATCTCCTCGAACTGCAACATATCTATTTTATATATTGAATCTAGAGATTGTTTTCTCTATGATTTGGATTATGTCCTCCTCGTTCTACGCAATTCTGTTCCCTTCTTTTGTCGCTCAAAGGATCAATTCTACTCCCCTCTCTTGTAGTTGGGATGCTTGTATCCATTCCAGGGCCTTCTTAATCTTGACCAACTCATTCCTTATCCTTCCTCTTTGATTCTCAACCTCCTCATACTCTTCCACTGCGCAGTTCTGCACCCTCTCTATGATTATATCAACATCATCCTCGGTGATTGTGTATTCCAATATTTTTTTGTGGGCCTTGGTATTCTTGTGTGTCCCACCTGTATGTATAATCGACTATTTGGGTGGCCCTGTCTCTTGCAGATTAGTTTTCAACAGGGTTCCTTGTGTTATTGTGTCCCCCCTTCCCCATTCCTCATGAGTGGGTGAATTTTCCTTCTTTCCTATCTACCAGTCCTTTTTTTGGGCGCTGCCCTTCTTCTGTTGCGTTGTCTTTGGACCAAGCTTTGTCTGTTGTGTTGATTTCTTGGTCGCGGTGCTTCCCTCTGCATATGTCTTGCATGAACATGCTTCAACTTATTTTCCTTTGGGCATGTCCTTGGTGATGACTGGGATCTTCCATTCATCCTTCCAGTCTTTTATTTCCCATTCAAATTCCTTTGCATTGATGCAGAATCCAAGTTGTAGCCATTCTTTGTCTAGTGCATCCACATATTGTGTCACATAGCCTTAAATTTGTCTATCCCTTGGTACTGCGTGACCACCTCAGGAGCTATTCTCCAAGTATTGTCTATATTCTCTTTTATTTCGTTGAGATACTTAGAAACATTGTTGGCATTACAACTTCTCCGCTTGGAATCAGAAGTGATTCCCAATGATGTGTACCATGTTGCGCAATGTCATCCTACTCTGTTACATAAATATGAGTAGGTAGGATCTTTCCATCCAATTAGAACTATCATTATAATGATTCAAGAGTATTGGAACTCAGTTCCCAAGTCCTGCGGATCCATACATTCGTTTAGGAATAAATTCAATAAGTATGGGACCCATATGAGCATGGTGTCATTTTTGCATTGTGTTGTCGCTGTGATAAATCCTATGGTGACCTCCTCCTTGTGACATTTTTGAAGGATTTTGCATGGCATCAATTTTGTTTCCGTCTGGGTGGCTGTGTCACTGATCCATTTTATGACAATGTCGCGTGAGCCCCTTTCTATCCTGCAGGTTCCTTTTCCTTTGTTTTATTATCCATGTACTGCATGGGCTTCTCGCCATTTGATGGTAGTCCTATGATGCACAAAATTAATTCGACTTCGATGGATACTGGTTTTTCTATCCAAAAAAATCCTCCATGGAGGACTTCCAGTAACTTCTTAACGCATTTGTTCACATATTTCCCCCTTCCGAAGTGAGGAATATGGAATAAATTACGAATCTATGTATTTACCAAGCCTGCCACCCACTTCTTTGGTTGCAACACTGGATCTACTAACGGCCCTGTGCCCAGGCTCTCCATATACACCTATTGTGTAAATTCCAGGAATTTGTTGGTGTCAAACATGTCGTGGTCTGCATACTGTAACCTCTCGATGCATCCCAGTAAACTTGGAGTGGCCTGCACCCCATCTGGAATGCGCGGAAAAATGATCGAGGCATCAGGTTGCTTGTGTGAGGACATAACGATGGGTTGTTTCCCCTTTCTCTGTGTTGGTGCACTAGATGTACAATTCTTTTGTTCTTGTTGGCATAGGGGCAGACCCAGGGTTCAATTCTTCAACAATGCACCAGAAAAACCCTAACTACTGACCCTTTTGGCAACACTTGTGAAGACGATGAAGCCTCACCTGAGGTAGAGGCAGGGGTGGTTGCAGGACTCAAATGTCTACAACCTAGCTGGGACACAAATATGTGATTACACCATGCTAACAAAGCACTTAGCAGTTAGCATTCACCAGTATTTAACCCTTATTCACATCGCATATCCAAACCCTAATTATAGAACAATGTAGTATTTAACCATATCTAACACATCTAAGCACTTAGCATATGGAAAGAGATCAGATCTAACATTCATTCACATTACTAAGCACTAAGCTATTATATCATATGCTTGTAACATACATAAAGATAACAACACTAAGCATAAATCACATCAAATGCACAAAGCAACCAAAACACAGGATATACGTGGTTCACCCTAGCGTGGGGCTATGTCCATCAACTCTTCTCTTCTTTATTATCTTATGTCAATATTCTTACATGCACAGAGCCCAAAAACCCCACTCTGCATAGGACAAGAGATCTATGCACACCTTTTCAGATCCTCCTTCCCCGCGTTAGGTCACAAGACAAAGCCTTCTTACTATGTCTGCACATAAGCTTCTTACAATCACTTGTACTTAGCTCTGCAAGTCTTACCACATAGTATTCACAAAGCTTCTAGCTCCGCACTAAGCCAATTCTACCAAGTATCTCTACTTACATAACCTATCTTTCTATTTATACATTACAAATGGGCCTAAACATGGGTAAACTTATGGGCCAACATCCCATACCCATTACATAAACCCTAAACCCAAAATTTCCCTAAAAAGTGGCTGAGATCCTGCGATCTCCGCTTCGCCTAGCACTCTGTCTTTGACCAGCCTGTCGAAGTCCCAAAAATGGTCAAACATGACCAAGGTTGTCCAAAACTTGGTCGAGGGCCAACTGGCCCCCAAAAATCACCTGTGACTCATCTTGAGTCACTCTTATCTGGGTAGCTTTGCCTCAAACCCCTCAAGATTCTTCACCAAGGCCTCCTGCTCGACGAACTCCTGAATAAATGCCTCGATCACAGGTCCTTCCAAGTGTTGTTCGAATGCAGTGAATTCTTGTTCTAGTTCTTCTCCTCGTCCGTCAATCTCCTAAAAAAGTAGGCAAGTTGCATCCTGGACTAACTAGAGCTTCTAAGTTACTTCCATGACTTGGATCTGTATGGCATGGACCTGTTGCTAAGCCATGCGTTGTTCTTGGGATATTTTCATTCACTCGATTGCTGAAAAGGGCTTCAACTGCACTTGTATTGTTGCTTCTTATTGCTTTTCTTCCTAGAGCTGTGACTCCAGTGTATTTATTTTAGGGCCCTCGGTAAGGTGCTCATAATTATGCACACTTCGACTGCTAATATGTTTACATTCCAAGGATAATTCCTTAAATCTTTGGACTGTGCTTCAGGTGGTTTCTGCTTGCTGGTATCACACTTCTTACGGGGTGCTTAGTACTACTTGTAACTCCAATTCTGCTACTGTCTGTTGAAGTTGTTGGATGGCTGCAACAAGCTTTGTTACTTGAATCTCCGCTGGGTCTTATTCTATCTGTTCTAAGCCTGTCACAGAGCGAAGTGCTCTATTGATTGCTTCTCTAAATCCGACCTACTCTGTGAGAAGTTGTTCTTTCGCTTTTTGGATCTGTGCTTTATCCTCTTCAAACTTGATTTGGAGTTCATCCTTCTCTTGTTGCAAAACTCGGTGTTTCTCTATGACTTCCTCTTGTGCTTGCTTCAGGGTCACTGTGGCCTGGTATTTTTCTTCATACATGGTTTCTTTTTTTGCTTCATTTCTCTGCAAAATATATTTTGAGGTGTATGATACAACTATGATAATGAACTCGAAGTCATCGACCATGAGCACCATCTGCAGCTTTGGATTACTAGCTTTGGACTTCTTCCATGATGTAAGTTTTGTTGGGGAAACCTTTCTTTTCTTGGACATATCTGCCTCTTCAAGGGGGTTCCTAGGCGATGTTACTTTGACTTTCTTTTGCTTGTATTCTTCCCCTTATTTCTCTTCTTTGTCCACTTCATCGTCTCCTCCTCCGCTAGGTGAATCTGATGCAGTCTCTTCTGATGTGTTGTGTATTTCCTATACATCTTCCTTCTTTTTCTTCCTTCTACTGCTGGGTGCATCATATTCTTTGCGAGTAACCACCATACTTCCAATGAGGTCGGGGTCGGACAGTTCTACATGGTTAACTAGCACTAGGAGTTCTTCAAGCCACTCCTTGGTGATTTCCTCCATGTCCTCCTCAGTGAGATTGTAATAGGACTGAAGCTCTTCTTTATGTTCATCTTTGTGCACAATGATATATGTAAAATGCCTATCTGTGCGAAACTTCGCAAATGGTCTGAACCTGTCTAGGGAATTCAATGTCATATGAGGGAAAGACTCAATAGCCCTCTTTAACTGCAGGTAGTAGGTATGGAACACCACGTTTGACTGCCATTGTTTCCCCATATCGCTCGAATACCAAAGCGTGGTGAACTTCGCAGCTAGTGGCTCGAATGACTCAATGTCAGGGAAGGTCACTCCTTATGACATCTCCCAAGTGATGAACGCGATGAGGATCAACATCCAGCTAAAATGGAACTCATAGCCCTGATCCTGAAGTTTGCAACAGTCCTGTTCTAACTGGTTGACTAGGTAACTCACCCAGTTCATTTGTAATCCTTCCACGCATTTTCCTGCGAGGTCAACAACAAACCCCATGACCTGCGTGGGTCTGTTCTTCCATAATATATTACCAATGATCAACTGGCAGGCTAGACACACTGTTCCATTCTTGATGGATGTTACCTTGTAGCTTCGCTTCCCCTTCTTGACATTTCCATAGGTGTCTTTAATCTTCTACGCCAGAGCGTGATCTACAACCTTCCTTGGATAAAATTCTTGTGGGTCTGGTCCCTACATGCTTAATCTGGTGATCCTATGGATCAACACTGGATCGACGATGATACGCCTGTCCAACCAGAGATAACCATCGTGGAAGCATGATAATAGGAGATTAATGTGCGCATTAACCTCCTGATGTCTTCCGAGGTGTGGTGTCTTCATCACGTTCAAAATAGTGGACCTCGCGATGTCCATAGTCCATGGCTGGGGGATGGTCTTCGACTTCTTCCCCTTGGTCTTGGTCAAATATTTGTGTGGTGTGAGAATTACATAACTCTTGCAGTCTCCTAGGTTATAGTCACTGATCTTCAACGTCGGAATCCTCTCCAACTGCGGTCTGACTACGCGTATCCCCTTCAAGAGGTATGAAATGATGACTGTGTAGTCGTAGTCCCTCGGGAGACTGTCATGACTTACCACACCGGCCAGGGGTGGCATGTATTCAGGAAGGATGGATGCTATTAGCTTCGAATTCGCCAAGTCATCATGATGCTTCATTCGTTTCTTGATCACAGCTCAGGATGGTCTATATCCACAGGCAGTCGATGGTGATGCTTGTATTCCTCTCATCGATGAGGCTTGGATGCCTATAGACATCACCTTCTCAGACATGAGCTATATTAGAATATCTTCAAAGGATTTTTCTACTGTGTTAATTTCATCTTACATGCACACTCGAGATCTGATATCTCAGGTCGGTGAACAATACTCAATGTAACAGAATGGATGGAGAGGTCTCAATGATCACTGTGCGAAAGAAACTAGTTCTCCGTGGGCTCGGATAATCACAATTGGAAAAAGTGTTCTCAGTGCAATGCTCGATGGGATAAATATACAACATCATAATGGACTCTATCAATGGGAAGAGATGCCTCAATCAATTCTATTACATCTATTATGGCACGGTCTTAATGGTCTAGTGGCGAACGTTCTGACAATAATTTTGTTTCTATCCGTTCTAGAGCATCATTGTAACGGTCGGAACGCCTCCAACGGTCATATTGCTTTGTCATGGCAAAGTGCCAATCTTCATTGTTCTGATATCCTGACAGAGTTCCATTTCTACAAACCTTCGTTTTGTGAAGTCCTCTCTAGAACGTCCTGTAACTTTCCTAACTTTGCTTTATTTCCTGTAATTTGAGTTACTGGGTCCTCTTCCCATTTTGATTCTTACCTTCTCTTGGCAAAGTAACTTCGCATTGTCGATGATTTTTCATAGGGTTAAAGGGTGATACTTCTTCTCTGTCTGGGGTATGTTCTCTACTCTCTTGTACAGACAAGTGTTTCACGTCTTCCCGTGTTCTTTCAAATTCAACGTCCAGATCTCTAGTCCTCAGTAGCTTCAACTGGTCTTGTTTTTCTTTCAGTAAGTGCACTATTCTCGTAGCCATGAAATATCTTAAATCTTTATTTTTCTGTTCTAGATGCTTTTCTTCTTGTTTCCTTCATATCTGATCTTTCTCAATCTAGGTTTTTCCTAGCAAAATATCAAATGGGGCGTTGTTCTCAACAAACTTAATGATCTCAAGTTATTCTTCCGTCAAAGTGCCATGAGCACTCATAGATGTATGGGTAAGTCTTCCACATAGAGTTATCAACTTTCCTCTAAATAATCTTATTCCTCCTAATGAAGGAACCATAACATGATTTCCCAAAATTTCCCAAGTTCTTTCTGTCATGATATTCACCTATGTTTCCTCATCCAGGACACGGTCTATGTCAAAGTCTCCTATTCTTATTTCTATTCACTCTTTCTCTTTTAAGATCTCTGATAAGATGGTGTCTCTTTGATCATTCCAGGTTTCTTGCATCTACAATAATATAGTCTCTGATCCTTTCTGGGCTTCTATCATATCCTTAGTTTCTTGACTTGTCTCATAGTTTTCTTATCTCATATTCATATTTTCAGCTTTTTCAATCATTCTAGGGAAATCCAAAACTTCATGTCCAGTAGCCTTACAACAATGGAAAATAGGACCTCTACTAGGGAATTCCTTAGCAATATGTTCTGGTCTTCTGTAACTATAACAAAGAGTTAATCCTCTCTTTCTCTTGAATGATCCCCAACCTTTCCTACACTGTGCACTGGGATCACAGTAACTAACCTGCAAAAAATTCTTTCTAGGGTCCTGCATCCATTTTTTAGTCCAAACATTCATTCTATGCATAGGAATAACATATCTTTCATTATTATTATCAGATCTATTCATATCAAATATTCTTTCTTCTAGTTGTACCCTCATTTTCAGACTTAGACCAAATCTATTAAACATAGCAAGATCCATTCTTTTGAAATAAAAAATTTCACTTATCTTACCTTTCTCAGAGCATAAAGCTTCACGATCTTACCTCTTTTCTTTCGATCAAACTTATCTTCTTATCACAGAGCTTTACAAGTCAAGTAGAATACTGTGCACTAAAGTAGCAGATCTACACATAAAGCTTTCTCTTTTCTTTAGTTCCCAACAATCACAGTTTCAGTCCAATCACAATCAACCACTGTCGACGATACTCCACCAAATCATAACAATCAACGATGTACATGACATAATATAAATGGATCCCTTCATTAAAAATGGGCCTTGAATAATCAAGGGTTCCCTCTGTGAACTAGTAGAGGGAGACTGGAGTCGACCACCAACAACAGGTGATAAATTTTGAGATAATACGATGGAAACACAGGCCATATCACCAATAGCTTCGCAGACAGGGTGACAGTTCATGAGATAGGAGAGACTATGAATAGAGGGGTAGAGGCTTCTTATAATAACTTTGAGAACACGTTGGGAATAACCCTCATGGTTTTCCCAATCAACCCATGTAATGATGATATAAAACAGAGCCACGAAATAACAACCAACCCTAAAGCTAGCATGTTGGTATAATAGTCACCCAAAACAACTGTGCAAAAACCACAATTATATACAAATCCACGATCGGGCGAAAATGATAGCAGTGACCCACGGTGGTTCAAAATCAAACAAAACAATAAAATACGATTGGGTGTGATTACAAGAACTGTGTAGAGACGGCCAACAAGTCTGGACCGAATTAAACCCTCCAAGCAAAATCCATAAGACAATAGAGAGCCTTCATGGCTTCTACCACAAAAAATTATCAATGAAACTGTGACTTCAACTATCCAATCCTTTCATTTACAGTGAATACACACAACCATTCATTCTAGAGAAATATCACAAGTTTACATAATTTCCAGTCTCAAGAAAATCATAGGACCACACATCACTGAGTCAATATCTCTTTCATAACTAGAGCAGGTTCATTGATGGTGAAAAATACATACCTGTAACCAAAAAGCCTTAAAAACATGAGCTTGGCCGAGCAGTTCTTCCTTTTCCTAAAAATCAGAGCTTAACCACAACGAAAACACAATTGAATAATAGCCAAGCTAGGGTGACGACCAGTGGGGGATGTATGGAGTGATGTGCAGTAAATGCACGTCGCCTCCATCCTCCACTCATTCAATTACCTAGTACACGCTAGCCATCCATTCCATTAAACCATTCAATTAATCCATGCATCGAAACCAACATCCATTACTTGCCAAATGTGCCACCCCATGTCACATTAACCATTACTAGCCATACCATAACGCATATCACATGTGTTTTCAAATAACTCAATAAATCGTATAATCACTAACTTTGTTATCTAGGACTAACAATAATCCTTTAATTGCAATGCATATAGTGTAGCATAGTAGCATAGTAGCATCGTTTAGTTTCTTCCTTAGATTTTTCCATAAGTCTCTTTTCACTTGCTCTTATTTCATATTACGAACATGTGTCTTGTGCAGGTGCAACATGTAATAGATCATGGCGCTAAATAGCAATGTGATAACAGTGGATATAGGCCATCTACACAATATGGAATTTAGAGCTTAGAGAAATTAGAAACAACACATAATATGCATTTTCCATCTGTTATTATGTCACAAATAAAACCAAGAAATCATAAATCATGTAGAACCCTGTAAGCAGTGTCAAACAACAACATAAACATCAAATAAGAACCAAATCTGATCCTCCCATCTACAAGGGCGTCCCACCTACTAGTATTATATATATAATTAGTTTATAATAATAGGATTTAGCAATACTTTGCGGGAAAAATTCTCATTGCGATTTTTATCATTAACATCAACCTTGTAGGTTGAGGTGTTTTAGAAGAAGAAACATTATTCTCTCGATAGATGTTAGGATTGGTCCTTCTATTAGCCATAGCCATATTTTTACTTTCAACATTTCTCGTTGTCCTGAACACATTCTCCAATGATTTGGGTTCCCAAAGGTGAACCTCATGTTGAATTTTATCCTTTAAAGTTCCTATGAATACATCAATCAGGTGCTCATATGGAATATCCATTACCTTTATATTCAATATTTGAAAGTTCTCAATGTGCTCTGCAACTGAACCCTTTTTCTTGAGATTTATCAATTGGATGAAGAAGGTATTGCTCCTTGTATCGTCATAGTGTGCTATCATTTGTTCCGTGAATATTGTCCAAGTGACAAGCGATTTGCAAGAACAAAGCCATCAATACCACATAAATTGATTGGGTTCTAAATATAAAGACACAATGCATACCTTTTGTGTGTGTGGAACATCATGTAGATCAAAGAACTGCTCCATTTGGATTATCCATGTGATTAGATCCTTTCCGTCAAACTTCCTCATATCGATCTTAGGAAAGTGATTGGTATTCAAACCAAAGTTGGAGTTTCTTCAGTCTTGATTCATCTTCCTTGTGTCCTCATCATGAATTTCATGGGATACATTTTCTCTTTCAGGTGGCCTCTCTATTAGGAAAATTTTCAATCCTTCATTGATATCCTTTTTTAAACCATCCATATTATTATCCATTATTTCTTCCAACTTAGCTTAAGTTGAATCCATCATCCCTTGTAGTTCATATTTTGTTACTTCCTTCTTTTGTAAATAATTTATGTCCCTGGGAATTTCTCCACCTTCATCAAGAGTCCAAGTACGACTGTCTGAAGGAATATGTTTTGTAGAAGTTCCCTTTTTTGGTGGAATGCTGGCCAAGTATCACTACAAGGTAGGAATTCCTAATTGGCTTAGGCATAGGTTCTCACAGAAAACAAAGTGTCAAGTGCTATAGCTCTCTGATATACGTGTGGAGTCCAACAATAATACTTGACCCAATATCTCAGGGAACTAACTAAGGAGGCTTGACCATGCCCTTACCCATCCTATATGCCTACCGAATACTATAGAGTGATCTCCCCGAGTGTTGTTATTGGTGTACTATAACAACAAGAAGACCAAAAGGTTTACTCGGTAAGTCATAGGATTCTAGGGGGTCTCTTGATATACGCAAGGTACATGGGAGCTCAGATCCATATTAGTGTTGTATAATGTGCAATCGTTCAAAAGGGGCCTTTTGATATACTTTAGGTACGTGGAAGAACCACACAATCCTCAAGTTGTAGCATTGACAAGTAACGATAGGTCCTATGTTTAGAGACGTAGGAATACGTTTGTACCTAAAAATCCCTAATATACTCTCAAATTTATGTGATACTTATTTTATATAACTTTATTATACCTTTTGAAGCACCCTAATTGAATCTTATATTCAAAATATATGCAAACTTCCCAAAAACAAACACACCTTTTAAACCTTGATTTGGAGGTGGTTCTGCTAGACGATCTTTCTTCTGTTGTATCTCCAAACTTTTGGCCCTTATGGGTCTCAAATTTCATTTTGTAGTTATCTGATACATCTTCTATGCAATTCCATAGGTTTTATCAAAATTGGATGTGCCAAGTGGAAGCTATGGTAACTTCCCCACACCTTGCTAATTTTTGTCTCTTCTAGGAGAGTGTACTTGTAAAGCACGCCAAGCACACAATATCAGATATTGGATTCTGAAACTTGCATAAAAAATACTACAGATTGTCCAATATCCAATGCAACTAGTCTCACTTAATTTGGATACTCACTGAAGAATATATCACCGTTTTACCTGGAGCATTTGTTTGAGACTAGTTAATATGACTAATCAGCTACCCTATCTTACACATGGTGTATATACAAAAGTGGGATGACCCAAAATACGATTTTTTTTTATCAATGCTACCTTGATAATTTATAGGAATATGTTCATAGTTTCAAGGTATTAAAATCACATAAAAAAATTTATAGCGAAAATTCTGCAATTACTAAATTGAGGATGATTCCAGAACCTTATATTAAACAGGATATATCTCCAAAACTATAAATCCTCAAGAGATGAAATTTTAACCCCAAGTACCTTGATCCGTATACTAAATATACTCTAAGGAGTTCCTTTTGAAACGTTGTATAAAACAAGGTATATTGAAAATTTCAAGGTGTCTCAAATGCAACAACGAAACCCCAAGACCTTGAGCTCTGATACCAAATGTTAAGAACCAATTATCAAAATAGCATAAAAACCTCAGAAGAAGTACTCAACGCCTTGAAAAAGAGAGAATTACAGATATTAAGTCTCTTCGAGGGGGAAACCTCCTTATACACCACATAAATTTACCAATACAAGATTATTCCAAATGAAAAGGTCTCGTTGGTATATATAGGAGACTAGGAGGTACAAGTACAACTAATGGACCCAAGCCGACATGAATAAAATAATAATACTAATGTAATATGCCCCAATTAATGGGTAATGTGCCACTATTTAGGGCTTAACATAAAAGAATTTGTTTTGAAGATGAATCCATAGCCAAATGGAGAAGGAAATCGGTCTTCATATTTTGGTCATATAAATTTTCCCGCTCTTGGAATAATAAAAAAAAATTGATATCAAGATAAGAAATGTTTTTAACGATTATAAGTTCATGGTGTAGCTCTCGATCCCAACTTCACCATGAATTTTTCCGATCGTAAATCTCGAGTTCGTGTGCTCAAGATATCCAGGTTTAAGTTTAAGTGGAAAAGGGCATTTTTTCCATATGGAATAAAAATAATTTCTTCAAAAATCTAAATTTTTACGGCCCATGACCCTTTTTTTCTTCTTAATTTATGTGGCCCAAGTCCCATATTTTCTTCATTTTTTGGGGCCCAAGACCCTTGGTTTCTTCTTTAATTTTTGGGTTCAAAACCCATGAAAATATTCTATTCGCAGGCACCCACCATAGTCTCCAACACTTAAAATTTTCTCATATCTTTTGTATTTTCTTACTCTCTTCTACCACTCTATACCTCATAATACCATAATTTGAAATTTTCTAAATCCTACCCATCTCCTTTTCTCTCCATACTTTCTCCTCCCTTATTCCTTACCTCCCCTCACTCCATACTTAAACTTTTTTTTCAATTTGTCGGACTCACGGACACCCACTCTCACTTGCCCCCTCACACTCCCTAACCCAACAACCTGCTGGCTACAAAATACCCCCCTTTACCTCACCCTATGTCACCCTTCTCCCTCTGCCACCTACATTTCCCACTCCCTAGCTCCGCCACGATGATGATACATGGAAATTTATGAGAGATGACACATGGCAGCTTACCAATGGCAACACATGACATGTTTTTATTGGTTACACATGGAGATTACTATCCTATCATGGGATGCCACATGGAAATACATGAATGGATGATTCATAAGTGACTAGGCATGAGGTGTAGGCTGATTAGTTGTCTAAAATGTTATTATTTAATTGATTTTCTAAGGGGAGGTCGAACTCTCCTAAGCTCCATAGTCTTATTTCTTCACATTTCTTACTAAGTGTGTATTACACTTGGTATTTTATATATTTTAATACTTCAAGTATCCCATGCATGTGGAATAATATATATGAATAGAAGGTTGAAATTACTAAAGGAAGAACATAATCTAATCAAAGGTCCGTATTTTCCCAAGACATCATATCGACGATGGCTAGGTCACAAACTTCTAAAGACCATAACTTGAGCTCCAAGGGACAGAATCACACAAAATGTATACCATTGGAAATATATTTTGACGAATAATATGTTGGTACAAGTTATAAGGGATGAAATTTTCTACATTGTTCCCAGAAATTGAAATATCAGTTAGATTCATTTTTAATGGGTCTTCATGACAACTCAACTTCATGAGCTCATATCTTGAGATACAAGCGACGGGTTTGGACGAAATTTATATCGTTGGAAAGATAAGATGATGAATATCACATATAAAGTAATTTACATAATTTTATTAATTTACACAATCCTCTTTTAAATGGAAATTAATTAAATTTTGAAAATAAAATTTTAATTAAAAACTTTTATTAAAAACTGAAAAGGGACCCATATGAAAAATGAATATATTAATGATGTGAGTTCCTTAATTAGGGTCAATGTTCTGTAGATAAAAAAAAATTGGTGGATATTTTTCTCCTCCCCACCCAGGTTCGAGTCTCATCTATGCGACATGCTTCTCTTTGTGAGCCAAATATTCTCGAAATACTTGACCCTCCTATATTCTCCAGATTTCATGGGGGATTATTGTGGACGTAGTGAGATTCATGCCATGAACCACAATGAAAAAAAAGGCTCATTAATGAATATTTAATACGGAATTAATTACAGAGAATATTCCAAGAAGAAAAGTGTACATGGAACTTTAGAAAGGTAAAAACCCTCACTACTCAAGTAGTTTGAAAAATTGATTTTGAAAGAGAAGAAGTGCTTCATTGATGGTTCTAGAATATGAATTTCAGAGGGGAAGGGGAAGAAGAATAAAAATCTGAAGAAGGTACAACCATGAATATACATCCAAGCTTTTGATCAACAAAAATAAATCTCCATCTTCTCCAATATTTCTCTTCTTCTACACCATTTCTCATAGCTTTATGCTTCAATCTCTAAATTGGGCACAAGGCTGAGTTCTTGAGTGTTCTTCTTGTATTATTCAAAATACTTTTCTTGTATGATCATGGAGTATTTACAACCATATACATGACTATCATATATTTTGTAATGAAAAACATCTTTCATTAATAAAACTCCACAAAAAATACTTCGGGGTTGATTTTGATTGTATCTTGTAACTTTGAGTCTTAAGTATGGGATATTTGAAATGGATCTATAAAATTATCTTTTGATATTAATAGTAGTACTCTTTTAAAATTATTTGATATGATCAAAATATTCTCTCCTATTTCTTGTGAAGAAGATATGCATGCATTTGTATGTGATTAAGAAGATTATGTATGTGATGTTGATCACAAATAAATTATGATGTTGAAGCCCTCCTTCAATATTTTCTATTGTTAGAATACTTCTTGATGCACAAAAATATTAGATCAAGTTATTGAAGAACAATTTTATTGGATAAATTTGAGAAATAAAGATCTAGGGTTTTCTTCCTAAGAATTCTCCTAATCCAATATATTCAAGATATATCTTTTATCCAAAGAGGAGTACCACCTCTCTAAAAACACAGGGGGATTCATATCCTCATGAGGTTTCCATTTCGGTCCTGACATATTCAAATGTCAACAAGTATATACCACCCAGAAAATCGATTGTGAATCCGGTCAGGTTACAAGAGGAAGCAAAGTATGAGCTTTTGGAGCCAGAAATCCCACCAAGTGTAATCATTGAAGAAGATATGTTAGGTGCAGTGGTGAATATGAAGTTTCAATATCACGACCTATTAGATGAGAATAATTTCCTGAAGTTAGTGCCAAAGAAATTTTTGAGGAAAATCATTTTCCCAGAGACATCATTTATCCTGGTTGAGCCACAGGCTTAGGAAATAGGGTTAAGTTGCATCCATGGAGGATACCTATGGTTGGGCATAGACGTTTCCATAGATACATAGTTGAATGTGTGAATAAAAAGGTTGTTAATGGTAGGGGAGGACCCATTACCACTTTTTACAGATAATTCAAATGAGAAATATTTTTTGGAGATGATGAAAGAGAAGTTTGATACGTCTAGAGGAGATCGTGGGATCGATGTAGCGAGTATCAATTATGAGTTCATCAGGTTTGCGACGCAAGTGTTGGCTTGCAAATTTCTAAGGAAGTGTTGCAAGGATCAAGTGCCAAAATGTGCAATAGTAGCAATGGATAAGTGTGTAGAAAGCATACAAATGAATTGGATGACATTCCTATTAAATCAATTTTTGATAGATTGCAGAGAGGCACAAGGCAAGGGAACACAATTCCATTATGCATGGTCGTTAATATTGATATTATTAGTGGCTTGGAGGGAGTCAGAAGACACATAATTTTTGTCAACTATGAACAAACCATGTTTGGCAACGAGATATGTGAACTTGTGGCATATTGCACACAAGGAGAGACAATTGGATAACAACATCACTTTTTACATCTATAAGGATGTAATTCGATAATGCATTCGAGATACACCATGCATATTACCACATGTGGTAGAAGCATACAATGAAGTTGCACATTTTAGGGAAGGAAACCATCATATGTACATTCAAATGAAGAGGGACCCAACTTAGGAATGATTAACCACGAGATACAAGGTGACTGAAGAAGAAATGGAACATATCATGAAAGATTGGGACACTTAGTGGAAGATCCCAATGATAGAAATAGAGCAACCAAAGACTCAACACCCAAAATTAGAAGAATTAGGAGATGAATATGATGAATAAGGACTAAGAAACCAAGGAAATGACATAGGTAACACACAAAAGAATATAACGCAGTTGGGAGAGAAGAGGAAATCCATATATAAGGGGAAAGCAATATAGTTGCACAAGAAGAGGAAATATGTGAGGGAAATGACAATTCAAACACTAACAAACAATGACTTAGACAAGATCGTAGATCAAGTCAAGGAGTTCACTAAGGATGATTTTGAGTGAGCGATGCAGAAGAAAGAAGAAAGGAAATCATATGTGCAAACATAGATTTATGTTCTACGACAAATTTTGGAGACAACACTGATAATGCCAGTTATAACAAAATAAAAAGAATAGATGGAGAGTAATATGAAAACCATAAGGGAACAATAGATGAAATCTCACCCATTAGAAACATAAGGAGAGTGGAGAGTAATGGAGTTATCAAAAACAAAATTAGAGTCCCCTCGACAGAGATGTAGGAGAAATCACACACATTAAGTCATATTGAATTAGTATTGTTGCAATTGCCGATGAATGTATTAAATGGTTTGCAGATAAGAATTATGCTCGAGATACATTTCCATTTAGATTCGACGAGAATGAAATTGACCAAAGTGACAAATGATAAGTCAACATTGCATATATAGTAGAGAAAAGTTATGATGGAGCAGGATGAGGATGAAGAAAGAGAATTAAGGTTGAAAAACACATTACAGGAAGTGTACAAATATTTTCTACAGATACCAATGGAAGTTTATTCTCCATTCGAAGAAAAAGTGTTGAATATTAGCGAAGCCATTCAGGTATTCCACATGAAGATTACCGATTTGGAAGTGTTGTATGAAAATTCCCCTATGGACAGGTGAATATCCTCTTGGATTCTAGACACCTATACCAAGACAGAAATATGATAACATTGGACACTAATATCCCTTTGAATCTAATTACCTAATCAAAAAGAGAAGGAGAAGGGAGAAAGTGTGATGCACCTAATCCAGTGTTTGTCTTGGCTGCTCCAATTTGAGCTTGATCCCCGAGCTCCTTGGCACCGTTCGACACCTGCAATGCAATGGACAATAACAAGACGAAGAAATCCTACTCTACTCTATATGATTAATCTAATAAAATCCATCTATAATAGACAACATATGTGAAGATACACAGATTAGAAGGGAATAGGCCAAGCATATATTAATGAGAACTCAAAAGAGATACTTACAAACTATAGATGAAGTCGCAACAACCTATCCAAGTCCTCCTCATCCATCCATTGCACAAAGCTCCCAAAATCATAGGTTTGATATCCTAAATATTTCTCCCAAGACCATAGGTTTGATACCTCAAATTTGCTTCCTCCATCTCCATGGAAATCCCTCATTATATAGGATTTGGAGGCTCAACCACCATGGAGAGGATCACTCATCAGATCCACTAAAAAGGGATCTCTAAGATATTTAGAGGGAAAATATCTCTTAAGGATTTTAGGGAGGAAATATCTCTCAAGGATTTTAAGGAGGAAATATTTCAACCATCCATGAGATCCTCCACCTTCCCTAAAAAATAGGAAACCAAATGTGAGGTGTATTCTCATACTTAGTTAATTTCTTTTTCATGAATATTAATAATAATTCATGTTCACTTGATTCTCACACTTAATTAATTTATTTTTCATGAATATTAATAATAATTCATGTTCACTTGATTCTCACACTTAATTAATTTCTTTTTCATGAATATTAATAATAATTCATGTGCACTTGGTATTTTGGCCTTCATGTAATATATCCCTCCTCCACATTGACTAGGGATTGTGACATAGGTTATTCCATGGTGTCAAGGTGCATGAGGCACTTATATGAAACTTATGACACTTAGGGAGAGGTACCTAGGTATGAAAATTTCATGTGTAAAAGGAAGCAAGCCAGACACCAAGCACTCCACTAGAGGAAATAGAGAAAAGGGTGAATACGATGAAAAAAATCATAGAAAACATCAGAAGTATGGAAGTAGATTGTTCCAAGCTATACGACGAAAGCACAAAAGTATGGACTCAGCCGAAAGAAGACATGGAGCTACAGGAAATTGGGTATAAGATACTTTTTCACAGGACAAGGAACATATGTTTAAGGAAGTGAAGAGCACCTTATCGCCAATATAAAAGATGGAAGCAGTAAAAAAAAATAGAAAATTATACTCATAGATGAACCAAATGAGGGAAGAACAGCATGCTCGCGCAGAGAAGATCGAAACACTGCATGAGGAAGAAAACAAGGTGACATCAGAACTAGAAGTTGTACAAGGCATGGTAAAGCAGGTGGTACAATATAGTGCATAAAAGTGGAAGACCCATATTACTGCAGAAATGGATGAGGGAAATTCACAACATGAAAAAAAATCTAGGGAAAAGATCACATCTACAAGGGAAACATTTAAAAAGTTCATGGAGACTTGGAAGAAATCTTGAAGTGGCTCAGGATGAGCCACAAGTGAGTGTTGGGAGCCTGTTGGAGTAGGCCATTTTGGGAGTTGTGTAGGAGAAAACCACGTGACAAGTTGGCTAAGGATCAATGCGTGAAAAGGAAAGGAATATATTTAGTTCATTTTCAAGAGTCAACGCGTGCAGAAGACATAAATTAGTTATAAGTAGTTATACCTTTTGGTCCATTTTGTAGTGGGCTAAGCCCTAATATCAATATATAAATATGTATGGGTTTTTGGTAGAAACTAGCATTGAAGTGGTTTAAGTAGTTTATCTAGTAGTGAATATCATGAGCTAAGTGTGCACT
>JZKD02S0120170.1:854648-873109 GCA_000966675.3 Picea glauca | reverse complement strand
GGGGGGGTGAAACAATATGAGCACTTTATCGCTTTTATCCAGAATATATAATCTTTAAATTTATTAGTAGTGTTAAGAAATTTATCATTAGAATCCAATATATTAGTAGTATAAATAAATGGTGCATAGTAAACAATCAGAGAAACACGATACATCATAATTTATGAAGAAACCCAAATGGGAGAAAACCACAAAAAATGTTTTCTTATGTGTCAAGATTACATTCATAGGAAGCACCAACTTCCAAATTCTCCAGCTCCAACCAGAAGGAGACTACAACCCCCTATTTATAGGATCCAACATTAAGGAAGCTACAACTCCCTAATTTATGAGCTACAATTGGAAAGAGGCTCCAACCCCCTAGTTTACAGGCTCTAACCTAAAGGAAGCCCAACTCCCTGAGTTCTCCGACACCAACCAGATGGAGTCTAAAACCCCCTTTCCTTTCCCCATCCCGCCACCCTGAAATATAAATGTAGACCAACCTGTAACTACCACAATGAGTGCCACTGCCACTGATACTGAACCATCAATTTGTTACTACCAACCTGTCATCGTCACTGTAACTACCACTATCACTGCCACTGTTTCATCATTAACTAGATCCACTCACAACTGCATGAAACTCATGCCACGATCATGAATAGCATATCTCAAACCATATTCCCAACATCACCACAAACTACCTCTAGTCATGTACCAAACATGTACCAATATAACCAACAAGTGCCTCTAACAATGCACCATATCATCATCAAGATATGTTCCTCAACCATGTGCCAAACCATCCATAAAACCAAGAAACCATAACATCACCAATATGTGTCTCATTATGTACTAACATCACTAAACATGTACCATAACCTCATCAATATATGCATCTAAACCATGTACCAAACATGTGCCAACATCCATAAGCTATGTACCTCAAACATGTGTCATATCACTCATGATATGCCTCAATCATATACCAAAATATATCCCATAAACCATGCACCATAACATCATCAAAATATACCTCAAAATGTACCATACCATCACCAAGATATAACCTTCAAAATATGCATATAAACATACATTTAATCCTATAGAAACGTTACTGCATCATCATGCCTTGTTGCAACCTAGAACAAGCATACCCTTTACTTTGCCTCATCCTCGCTATCTCATATTCACCAATAGAAAATGTGTTCAATAGATATATATCAAATGAACTTGTGTGTGTGAATGAGAGACTCTTGATGTGTATTTATACTCTTCAATGTAACTTCTTTTAAACCACATTACCCTTAATTAATTTCTTGTTGTAACCACTTTACCCTTAATTAATTTCTTGTTGTAACCACTTTACCCTTAATTAATTTTTTGTTACAATTGTTTTACCCTTTCACCGTTTTACCCTTTTTCCTAATTTTAGGGTAATAATTGCTTTACCCTTTTTCCTAATTTTAGGGTCATAATTGTTTTACCTTTTTTTTTTTTTAAATTTAGGGTCATAACGTTTTTACCCTTTTTCGTAACTTTAGGGTCATAAGTGGTTTACCCTTTTCCCTCATTTTAGGGTTATAATTGTTTTAACCTTTTTCTTAATTTTAGGCTCAACCTATACTTTCTTTTTACAACCACTTTTCCCTTAATTAATGAATTTGTAGCTGTTTAGGGCTTCTTAACAATTCTTTAGGGCTTCCAACTTCATGAGTCCATAACTACTTGATGCAGGAGCATCACCCACATCAAGCGAGCCAACGCGGAAGTGAAGGACAACTGGACAAGCTCAACACAAATTTTGAATTTGTCTCGAAGATAATGTGCCAACCTTAAATGTGATAGTAAAGAGAGGCGTACTTTTATATTGTAATCAGACCTTGAGCGTCCCGCTCTCGTCTAAAGTAGATAGAGGCATTTATGATGAGATGAAATAGGTAGGTAGAATTGAATATTAGATTAGACAGTTTTAGAAAGAAAGAGGGAAACGGGATATAGACACCCTCATTGTGTATTGTAACATTCGCATGACTACAGAGGAAGAGGAGAAGCAGAGAGATATGTAGCAGACTCCATGTACAGAAGTTCTGAATTTATATAAAGAAAGCTGTGATTCAGACTCATGGTGTTTACTTATTCTCTATGTATGCATCTTTGAATGTTATGTTCATGAATGGTTTATTCTTTCTGTCATGCAATTGATTTTATGCTATGTATGAATGATTTCCTGTTGAATATTTGGAATCTGAGAGAGGAAGAGTAAGGGGAATGATTTTCAATTGCTTCTCTGTCTGAGCAAGATTCCTACAAGGAGTGCAGTTGAATTGTCCGCAAGGAATGTGTTGACAAGGAGTTCAGAGGGTTGTTATGAAATCTCAGGAGAGGTAGCTCTTGTTCTCATTTCCTCAGAGTGTAGCTAGGCACAGGAGCCGTGTAAGGAGTGCGCAGGCCAAGGAGAGTCTCAGGGTTGTGAACCTGAGAAAAATATCGAAGGATTGTTGCTACAGGTGTGCACAGATTCGAAGTACATAATACTTGAGAGTGGTTGGAGGTCGTCTCGAAGAGTGCGTGCAAGGATCCTCTTTGAGGTTGAAGTTGTGAGAAGATCAGGAGGAGTAAGGCCTTTGAAAACATAGAGGGGCATCGAAAGTTTATAGCGCAAGTGGACAAGTCTAGGGAAGTGTTCTTGGTTTTCCTTCATAGAAATCATCAAAGGGAAGAAATCGACGGTCAAAAATCTGTGGGGAGGATTAGTGAAACCCCGCTAGCCGTCAAATCTTCCAGAGAAGCGAGGAGGTTACATTTTCATTTGGAGTTCAATCTTAGGAGATTGTGGACCACTGGATCTGCACATAGATACCCGTCAGCCGTTGGATTGACCGGGAGTTTCATGAAGGTTAAGCTTTGTGGACGGGAGGAGGAAAGTTTCGACGAGAGGCGTGGTCCTCGGGATTTCGTCATTTGCGGAATCAGGAATCACGAGGACGAGTGATCGGTAATTTTCATAGTGAAGGTCCCAGAATCAATCAGGGTCGTTCATCTCTAGACAATGCTTGGCAACAATCGAGGCTATCAGGGGAAATCCTGACAGGGAAGCCAAATTAGCATATCAGGATTCGGCGTTTCGCGAATCCTGAAGACAAGGCAACCAGAGCATTTGAAATCGTGAATCGTGAAATAGCGAGGAGCAGAGAGGACCATCCATCCTTGAGGACGCGTGGCCAAGATCGATGCCTTCAGGAAATTCGCCGAAAGTAAAAGTCAATTGTCGGGAAATCGAGAGTCGGGAAATCAGGAATCCGTGGACAAGAGGCCCAATACATATTGACACTCGAAACCTCGAATCCCGATAAGAGATAGGATTGTGGTCATATAAGGCAGGGTCATGTGGACTAGGATCATAGCCAAGAGGGGCTGAAGTAAAAAGGAAGCGCATCAGGATAGCAGAGATCGGGGATTCGAGGAAGCAGGTGTTAGTGACATTGGGGATTGGAAAACCCCGAAACCCGATTGTTATTTTCTATTGAGAACGGAGAAGCGCTCAAGCCTAAGGGATGTAATGAGAAGGACAGACATGTGGGTCAAATATTAATACGGATTCCAGGGGAGAATCAAAGGAGCCACTCCAGCTCGAGGGTAATTTAGAACGATCCTTAAGACCGGGAGGTCAGGTGTGGGGCCTGCTGAGGTAGGTGCCTGGGTGGACGCCATCAAGTGGCATCAGAGCTTAGAATAGAAGCTTCTTTGCTTTCTATATTAGGAAGAATAAATATTCACCATGCCGCTGAGAATGAGAGATAGACAATCACCCGATCTAGAGGAGGAAAGGGAGACGTCCAAACGAAGGGGTAGACAGGTGCAGAACCCAGAAGTAGAAAGAGATCTACATAACATACGCGCCAGACTTGTGGACGTGGAGATAAGACAAAAACGCATAGCTAATGTAGGAGATATCAATGAGTCTGAAAATGAAGATGATGCTGGACATGGAGAAGAAGAAATCACAGCAAAAGATCCAGCAAATGTGCGCTTGCTTAAAGATGTTGCAAGAATGGGTGCAAAGGTGAAGATGGACATTCCAGTTTATGAGGGAAATCTGGATGTAGAAGAGATTCTAGACTGGATTAGAGTTCTAGACACATATTTTGACTATGAATATGTCGAAGAGGACAAGAAGGTCAAGCATGCCGTCACGAGATTAAAAGGACATGCAACATTATGGTGGGATGAACTACAAGCGGATGGGCGTTGCCAAGGCAAGCAAAAAATTAAGAGCTGGGGCATGATGATTGCAAATATGAAAGAAAAATTCATCCCCAGGGATTATCAAATTACTCTGTTCAGGAGAATGCAGAACCTGAGACAAAAGCTGATGTCAGTGAAGGAATATACAGAAGAATTTTATAGGTTGAATATTAGGGCAAGTCATCATGAAAGAAATGATGAAAAGGTAGCTAGGTATATGAATGGCCTGAGATATGAGATTCAGGATGAGATGAGTATGTTCACCATCTGAATGGTGGAAGATGCTTATTAGATGGCTCTGAGAGTGGAAGAGAAGCTGAGTCGAAAGCAGAGTCAAAGAGGTCAAGGCAGAAGTCAGCCCAGAGGCAAATTAGTTGCCCGGGACAAATATCAGAAGCCCAAGGAGGACTGGAAGTTCATATCTGAGCCTAAATACAAAAGAACTGAGAGAGGTGGAAGCTCACAGCAAGGGAAATATGATGAACAGAGAGGACAACATACTGAGCAAAGAGGAGGGTATGCTGATAATAATACTTTTCCTCGTACTAGAGGTAGGGGAAGAGGCAGAGGTGGAGTAATTACATGCTTCACATGTGGAAAGAATGGGCACAAGTCTTATGTGTTTCCTGATAAAAAGAAAGAGGGTGGAGAGACTCACATCGCCGAAGCACAGGGGCGAAATGTTGAGGCAGAGGATGCTGAAGGTGGAAGATCACTGATGATGCGGAAAGTTCTTTTGACACCCGAAAGGGAGGTGGAGAGTTCAGTCCAAAGGACTAGACTTTTTCGGACTGCATACAAAACCAGGGACAGAGTGTGCAAGTTCATTATGGACAGTGGTAGCACATATAATCTTGTTTCAACTGAGATGGTAGAAAAGCTGGAGCTGGAGACGATTGAACATCCGAGCCCATACAAAGTTTCGTGGCTACAAAAAGGACATCAGGTAAATGTCACTAAACAATGTTTAGTTGAATTTAAGATAGGAGGATATAATGATAAGATCTTGTGTGATGTTATTCCCATGGATGTTTGTCATCTATTGTTGGGTAGACCATGGAAATATGACAGAAATGTGATTCATGATGGGCGAATGAACACATACACCCTAGAGAAGAATGGGAGGGCACACATGTTGCTTCCAATTAAGGATAAGGAGGTGAAGCCTGAAGTAAGCAACACAGTACTTCTCATGAGTGGGAAGGAACTTCTTACAGAGGTTAAGAAGGAGAAGGATCCACAGTTTATTGTGGTTAGGAAACCGAGAATTGTTCTGACTAGCACAAAAGTGGATGATTTACCAGAAGAGGTTCAGGAACTGCTGGAAGAGTTTGCTGATATAGTAGTGGACAAATTACCTCATTTATTTCCACTGATCAGAAGTGTGAGTCACCGTATTGATCTCATACCAGGAGCCAGTTTTCCAAACAAAGCCGCATACAGATTGACGCCGCAAGAGAATGAAGAAGTTAAGAGGCAAGTCTAGGATTTGTTTTACAAGGGTTTGGTCAGGGAAAGCTTGAGTCAGTGTGTTGTTACGACAGTACTCAGTCTGAAGAAAGACAGAGGCTGGAGGATGTGCACCGATTCAAGATCCATTAACAAGATAACCATCATGTATAGATTTCCATTGCCGAGGATTGATGATTTGATGGATTGCTTAAGTGGAGCCAAATATTTTTCAAGGATTGATTTGAAAAGCGGTTATCACCAAATCCACATGAGAGAAGGTGACGAATGGAAGACAACATTTAAAACAAACGAGGGGTTGTATGAATGGTTTGTTATGCCATTTGGCTTAACAAATGCGCCAAGTACCTTCATGAGGTTGATGAACGAAGTCCTGAAGGAGTTCATCGGGAAATTTGTCATTGTGTATTTGGATGACATACTGGTTTTCAGTAAAACAACAGTGGAGCATCTGAAGCATTTGGCTACCGTGATGCAAAAATTGCAGCAGGAGAAGCTGTTGATAAACATGAAGAAATCCTCATTCATGAAGACAGAGCTCATTTATTTGGGGTTTGTTATTTCGGCGAATGAGTTGAGGATGGATCCAGATAAGGTGGAAGTGATCAATAATTGGCCATCACCAAAGAACATATTTGAGGTGAGAAGTTTTCACGGGTTGGCTATTTTCTACCGAAAGTTCATCAGGAATTTCAGTGGAGTTAGCGCAGCGATGATGGATACAGTGAAGAAAAGAAATAAATCTTTCCACTGGACAGAAGAATCCTAAAAGAGTTTCAATTTTTTGAAGAGGAAGATCACGGAACAACCTATTCTGGTGTTACCGGATTTCCGAAAAACATTTCAAGTGAAATTCGATGCAAGCGGGTTTGCAATCAGAGCAATATTGATTCAGGAAGACAGGCCGATAGCGTACTTTAGTGAGAAGATGAATGAAGTGAATGTGAAATACTCCACTTATGATAAGGAGTTTTATGCTATTATACAGGCATTAAAGAAATGGAGGCATTATTTGATCCCGAAAGAGTTTGTTTTATATAGTGACAATCATGCACTACAGTTTGTGACTCAACAGGAAAAGTTGAATCAGAGACATGTCAAATGGGTTGAATATATGCAGAATTTCACTTTTGTGATTAAACATATTTCTAGTACTGCTAACAAAGTTGCTGACGCTTTGAGCAGGAAGTGTTTGTTGTTGCAGTAGTTCAAAGTCAAAACATTGGGTTTTGATGATCTCAGGGACATGTATGCAGATGAACTAGACTTTAAGGAAGTGTATGAAGCAACTGAGAATCCAGTTCTCATAGATGGCAACAAATGGGCTGAATACATGATCCAGGAAGGATTGTTGTTTAAGGGAAATCAACTATGTATTTCGAATTTCTCCATGAGGGAGAATCTGCTGAAGGAGAAACACAGTGGAGGATTGGTTGGACACTTCGGTCATGAAAAAACATTCGTAAAGCTGAGCGAATCATACTTTTGGCCAAGGATGCGATCAAAGGTCAAGAGATTTGTAGACAGATGCAGAATTTGTCAGCATTCGAAGGGAAGGAAGCAGAATGCAGGTTTTTATCAACCATTACACATACCTGAGAAGATGTGGGATGAAATTAGCATGGATTTCATATTGGGGTTGCCAAGGACGCAAAGATGATTTGATTCGATCTTTGTGGTGGTGGATAGATTTTCCAAGATGGCACACTTTATCCCATGTCAGAAAACCAGTGACGCGACTCACATCGCGAACCTGTTTTTCAAAGAAGTCATTCGACTTCACGGCTTGCCAAGGAGCATAGTTTCGGACAGAGATACGAAGTTCATAGGGAATTTCTGGAGAATCTTATGGAAGAATCTAGGAACTAACTTTTTATTTAGTTTGTCTTATCATCCTCAGATGGATGGACAAACAGAAGTGGTAAACAGAAGTCTGGGAGATTTGCTGAGAAGCTTGGTGATAGAGCACCACAGCAGTTGGGACAATATATTGCCACAGGCAGAGTTTGCGTATAATGACTTAGTGAACAAAAGTACAGGATAGAGTCCATTTCAAATTGTTTATGGCATACAGCCGAGGGGAATTTATGAATTGAGGGATTCAGAACATAATGCAACTAGGAGCGCTAGTGTAGAATATTTCACAGAAGCGATGAAGGAACTTCACAACCGAGTGAAGGAGCGGTTGCAGAATTCAAGTCAGGAGTATAAGCGAAGAGAAGATCAACACAGAAGACAACTTCAATTCAAAGTTGGTGACTTGATTTTATCTCATATGAGAAAGGAAAGGTTCCCAAGAGGAACGTATAATAAATTGAAGATGAAGAAGATCAAAGCATGTAGGGTCTTGAAGAAAATTGGAGAAAATTCTTATGAGATTGAATTACCCGATGGGTTCGAATTTTCTCCGATATTCAATGTCTCAGATTTATACCCATACAAAGCTGAGGAAGCAGGAACAAATGATGAACAGTCAGAGGTTCAGTGGAGAAAGCATATGCCAGTTGCAGATAAGCCACAGATGGAGTGGATACTGGATAAACAAGTGGGTAAGAAGACCAGAAGAAAGCAGTACTTTGAATATTTGATCAAGTGGAAGGACCATCCAGTTGAATATCCCAGCTGGGAGAATGAAGCAGAGATATAGAGGCATGGATGAACTGTGCGCGATCTCATGAACATGAGCCCATGAATATTTTCAAGAGAGGGAGTATGATGCAGGAGCATCGCCCACATCAAGCGAGCCAGCGCGGAAGTGAAGGACAGTTGGACAAGCCCAACACAAATTTTGAATTTGTCTCGAAGATAATGCACCAAGCTTAAATGTGATAGTAAAGAGAGGTGTACTTTTATATTGTAATCAGACCTTGAGCGTCCCGCTCTCGTCTAAAGTAGATAGAGGCATTTATGATGAGCTGAAATAGGTAGGTAGAATTGAATATTAGATTAGACAGTTTTGGAAAGAAAGAGGGAAACTAGATATAGACACCCTCATTGTGTATTGTAACATTAGCATGACTACAGAGGAAGAGGAGAAGCAGAGAGATGTGTAGCAGACTCCATGTACAGAAGTTCTGAATTTATATAAAGAAAGTTGTGATTCAGACTCATGGTGTTTACTTATTCTTTGTGTATGCATCTTTGAATGTTACGTTCATGAATGGTTTATTCTTTCTGTCACGTAATTTATTTTATGCTATGTATGAATGATTTCCTATTGAATATTTAGAATCTGAGAGAGGAAGAGTAAGGGGAATGAGTTTCAATTGCTTCTATGTATGAGCAAGATTCCTGCAAGGAGTGCGGTTTAATTGTCTGCAAGGAGTGCATCGACAGGGAGTTCAGAGGGTTGTCTCTGAAAGCTCAGGAGAGGTAGCTCTTGCTCTCATTTCCTCAGAGTGCATCTAGGCACAGGAGCCATGCAAGGAGTGCGCAGGCCAAGGAGAGTCTCAGGGTTGTGAACCTGAGAAAAATATCGAAGGACAACTGCTGCAGGTGTGCACAGATTCGAAGTACATAACACCTGGGAGTGGTTGGAGGTTGCCTCGAAGAGTGCGTGCAAGGATCCTCTTTGAGGTTGAAGTTGTGAGAATCTCAAGAGGAGTAAGGCCTTTGAAAACATATAGGGGCATCGAAAGTTTTTAGCGCAAGCGAACAAGTCCAGGGAAGAGTTCTTGGTTTTACTTAATAGAAATCATCAAAGGGAAGAAATCGATGGTTATAAATATGTGGGGAGGATTAGCGAAACCCCGCCAACCATCAGATATGCTAGAGAAGCGAGGAGGTTATAGTTGCATCCAGAGTTCAAGCTCAAGATATTTTGGACCGCCGGATCTGCACATACATACCCGTCAGCCGTTGGATTGACCGGGAGTTGCATGAGGGTTAAGCTTCGTGGACGGGAGGAGGAAAGTTCCGACGAGAGGCGTGGTCCATGGGATTTCGGCATTCGCGAAATCGGGAATCACGAGGACAAGTGATATGGAATTTTCATAATGAAGGTCCCAGAATCAATCAGGGTCGTTCATCTCTAGAGGACGCGTGGAGACAATCGAGGCTATCGATGGAAATCTCGACAGGGAAGCTAAATCGGCATATCGGGATTCGGTGTTTCGCGAATCCTGAAGACAAGGCAACCAGAGAATTTGAAATCATGAATCGCAAAATAGCGAGGAGCAACGAGGACCTTCCATCCTTGAGGACGCGTGGCCGATATCGACGCCTTCGGGAAATTCCCTGAAAGGAAAAGTCAATTGTCGAGAAATTGAGAGTCGGGAAATCGGGAATCCATGGACAAGAGGCTCAATACATATTGACACTCGAAACCCTGAATCCCGATAAGAGATAGGATTGTGGTCATATAAGGTAGGGTCGTGTGGACTGGGAGCATAGCCAAGAGGGGCTGAAGAAAAAAGGAAGCGCATCGGGATATCAGAGATCAAGTATTTGAGAAAGCAATTGTTAGTGACATCGGGGATTGGAAAACCCTGAAACCCGATTGTTATTTTCTATTGAGAATGGAGAAGCGCTCAAGCCTAAGGGCTGTAACGAGAAAGAAAGACCTGTGGGTCAAATCTTAATAAGGATTCCAGGGGAGAATCAAAGGAGCCACTCCGGCTCGAGGGTAATTTAGAACGATCCTTAAGATCGAGAGGTCAGGTGTGGGGCCTGCTAAGGTAGGTTCCTGGGTGGACGCAATCACTACTCAACCATGAGGAACCACTTGGCGTACCACCTACCATTGGAAAAAAAATGAGAGAAATATCCATACATGAGTGTGCTACCTGGATTTATGTTGCCCTTCAAGTTCAAATTCCTCAAACTTTTTCTTCCACAACCACACCTTCGGGGCTTCTTGTAGAATTCGTCAATTACACCCGTCTCTTGTAATTATTTTAGGGATGAAATCAATCAACTTACTAAAAATATCGACCATACAAATGAAAACCAACTATCCAACGATCAACCAACTATTCAATGATTTCATCCACATCTCTAGGGCTTCCAAACTTCTACAAGGGTTGACTTGATCATATCTCTGGGTCCTCCAAACTTCTCCAAGGGTTGACATCAATGAAAACCAACTGTCCAAACCAACTATCCAAAAATACCCCCCTTTGGCATTGATGGAAACACTAATGGCATGCATTGATGGCAACACTCATGCTCATGCTCCTCCTGTGACCATAGCTCCCTCTGTCTCAATGCCATTTCTCTTATCTCTGCCCCTTTGACATCAATGGAAAATGGTATCTCACTTTAGGGTTGGTCCCCTTGTCTTCATGCTTCTGATATTTCTCTCTTTCTGCATGTATCTGATCTTTTTCTCCATATTCATGCCTTTTTTCTTTTCTCTCCGATGAAATTATGGGAAGAAGAGTAAATCCCCCTATCGTAATGTATCCCCATATACGCATGCTATTTATCTTTCTTTCTATATCTCTTTCTCTGATGATTTCTCTGCAAATGTTGTGTATATCAATGTAGGGCTTCCTATATCTACTTCCTTTTATCTCTAATAGATCTTCTTATCCATTGGTTCTTCCTCATGTAATTCACTAACATATATAAAATGTATTCAAAGACACTTCAATTATTCAAGATTTATCATTAATGACCATTCTATTCAACAATATCTTCCTCTGGCAATGTAGCTTCCGCTAATGATTTCTATTTCCTTGTTCTTCTATGCCTTCCACTGCTTGTCTTTCTATGACTAACTAATTCCAACTGTCAATATGCTTTTATCCAATGTTATTCATATTATATGAACCATGTATTTTTTACCTTCCAAGTGTCTCATGAATCCATCATTGTCCATATGTCACTAAATGTCCATGACCCTAATACACAACTATCCACAATGTTGACCCATCTGTCACTATACTATTCTGATTACTTCTTGAAATCTGTTGCAACTGATCATCACATATTACTACCTAGAATATTCCATACAATCATGACTGTATTCCTGACAAGTATGCCAGTAATATTCCTATGATATCTACCTAGGAAGTGGCTCCTCGGTCAATCGATCTATTATTTTGTACTTCTGCCATCACTCTGAAAATTTCTTTCCAAAAACTGCAAACACTACAGACTGCTCGAAAGATAGTCCTTTGATATGTATCAGTCGTTTCTTAGACTCCCCCTATTTAATATTCATATTACTGGGAGTCTCCAATCCGGATGGCTCAGAACAATGGAGGAATCCACCCTAATGTGGAGTAATCTTCTTCTTTGTCTATAGATTTATCATCTTTCTAAACTCATACATCTTCCTTTTCATCCTCTTTCTGGATTTTGACATCTTCCTTACTTCCTATAGATTCATCATGACCTTGAACTACTACATATCTTGAGAGTGTGATGTCTAAAACTTGTTCTTCATTTACCTACTCTATGGATTCTAACAATACGATCTCCAAGATATATTCTTTCTTTTCTTGTTTCCTTGTACTACTACAAATCATGCGATTTTTGGGACTTGTTCTTTATTCATATGCTCTTCTAGTATCTCTTTTCTTTTCCAAAACTTCTTGTATCTGATATTGTTGTTTTCCTTCATGGAGGGCTCTATCACGCTTCTACAATTTTCAGCTATGTGACCATAATTGTGGTATTTGTAACATTCAGTATTGCAGGGAGCCACATAAGCATTTCTTTCTTGAACATTTATACCACATGCTCTGCAATCTACAACCTTATTTCCAAAGTTAGTACAAATAAAACAATGACCATAAAATAAACTTTCATACCTTTGAGTGAATGATCTTCTTTGCGTTGCAGTCCTTCTGAATTTATGCCTCAGTTGATCACAATCTTCTCTTTCGTTGATTCCTTCATCATGATTGAAGATTCTTTGTTTGTCTTATTGAATATGTATCTCTATTATACTCATTCTTCCTTGATTCCAGTTGACCATGATTCCTTCCTTTGAGTAATTCTAGATAACTCTTACCATTTTCGTCATTCTTCCTTTCTGGCAACCTCGAGTGATTCTCTTCAACTCTCTTTACTGATGATGTGGATGTTTCTCTCTCTTCAAATTTATTGTTGAGATTGAATATTTTAACTCTCAATGTGACAACTTCTTCTTCAAGCTTCTGAACTTCTTCTTTTTTCTTCATTATCTGAATATTCATAACTTCTTTGATTCTCTTTGCTTCTTCAAGTTGAATATTAAAGAAGATGATTTCTTCTTCAAGTATTATTTCTTGTTAAATGAATTCTTCTTCAAGATGGTTTAAATCCTCATATAATTCCTTGAGATGATATGTCAAAATATTTTCTCTCTTCTCTGGTTCCTTTCTTTGTGCTACTACTTCAGCTTTCAAACACTGCTTCTCTTCTATCTGACTTTTGTATGTTTCTTCAATCCTTGATTCTTATTTTGTTTGGAATTTTAAGTTCATAATCATTTGATGGACTTCTTCAAGGCTTTGAAAACCTTCCTTTATCTTGATCAATTCTTCTCTGAGATAATTTTTTTCCTCTCTTTCTTTCTTCAGTCAATCTGAGGCATTGATTAATTCTACTTCAAGATTGACTATTATTACTTCTTCACAATATTCTTCTTTTGAATCTGTCTCACATGATGAGCATATTTCTTCTTGTTATGTTCTTTCATATTATTTAGAATTCTATGGATTTGTGATGGGAGACTCCTCAAAGTAGATATTATTTAGCTTATGCCAATGTTCTCTAGATGATGAAAATTTTCCAACTTTCTCTCTTATCGGATCAGGTAATCCTTACAAGATGTAATCCATTACTATTTTGTTGTTTCTTTTCAATTCCTTCTTTTCTATAGTCTTTGGTTTCTTTGTAGCGGTGTATCCCGTAACAAATGATTTCCAAACATCATACCCATGTGCCTGTAAAAACACTTTCATTTTTATACTCCACATTTCATATATCTGACCATTATGACCATCAAATTGTGGTACCCCAAACATGGCGTACTACATGATCTTCCTTCCAATGGTAAAACAATTTCCTGAAGGAACTATCTCTAATACCAATTGTTGGAATACTAAGAGGGGGGGTGAATCAGTATGAGAAATTTATCACTTTTAACCACAATATAAAATATTTATCTTTATTAGTAGTGTTCAACAATTTATCATTAGCATCCAATATATTAGTAGTATAAATCAATAGTGCATAGTAAAAAATCACAGAAACACTATACACCATAATTTACATGGAAACCCGAATGGGAGAAAACCACGAAATGATTTTCTTATATGTTAATATTACATTCATAGGAATCACCAACTTCCAAATTCTCTAGCTCCAACTGTAAGGAGGTTCCAACCCCTTATTTACAGGCTCCAGCCTGAAGGAAGCTACAACTCCCTGATTTACCAGCTACAGCTGAAAGGATTCTACAACCCCCTAGTTTACAGGCTACAACCTGAAGGAATATCCACTTCCCTGAGTTCTCTGGAACCAACTGGAAGGAGGCTACAACCCCCTTTCCTTTCCCCATCCTCCCTCCCTGAAATATAAATGTAGACCAACCTGTCACTACAACAATCACTTCCACTGTCAACCTATCACTACTATTAATACTGAACCATCGACCTGTCATTGTCAACCTGTCACCATCACTATCACTACCACTATCACTTCCATTGTTTTATCATCAAATAGATCCACTTATAACTGGATGCAACTCATGCCATGATCATCAAGGTCATATCTCAAACCATATGCCCAATATCACCATGATTCGCCTCTATTCATGTACCAAAAATGTACCAATATTATTAGCAATTGCCTCTAAAAATGCACCATATCATCATCAAGACATGTGCCTCAACCATGTGCCAAAACATGCATCAATCCATGAACCATAACATCACCAAGATGTGTTTCACAATATGTACTAACATCACCAAGTATGTACCATAACCTCATCAAGATATGCGTCTAAACCATGCACCAAACATGTGCCAACATCCATAAGCTATGTACCTCAAACATATGTCACATCACTCATGATATTCCTCAACGAGATACCAAAAGATATTCCATAAACCATGCACCATAACATAACCAAAATATACCTCAACATGTACCATACCATAAACAAGATATAACATTCAAAACATGCATATAAACATACCTTTAATCCGATAGCAAACTTAATAGATCGTCATACCTTGTTGGAATTTTGAACAAGCATACCCTTTACTTTACCTCATCTTCGTTATCTCATATCCGCCAATAGATCAGGTGTTCACTAGATAGATATTCAATGAACTTGTGTGTGTGAATGAGAGACTCTTGATGTGTATTTATACTCTTCCATGTAACTGCTTGATCTAGATTTTATGAGCGGAACGAAATGAACACAGAGTATTATCAAAATATGCTTAACACGTAATAAAAAATATACAATAAAACTAGTTTCTATTCAATAAGGAAATAAGATGAGACTATAAAATGCAGCGGAAAACAAGCTTTCTAGAATGGTGGCAGCTTATCTCTGAGAAGAGATGTGATGGTTGTGCTCATTCACAAGAACATGATTACAATGAGGCTCTGAAGGAATTTTTACAATAAACAGGAATGTCACAAACCCTAGACATCCAAAAACCTAACCCTAGGTGGGCCCCGTTTGGGTAAGTTAGTACCTCAACTTCTTGGGTCGTAACTTTTGCATGCGATCTTCGTTTTAGGCGCACAATATCCCATTGGAAAGGTATATCCAAGGAATACAATTTTTTCCATCAGAATCTAACTCTATCTATAGTTTGACTATGACGAGCCCTGAAAATGTTGTTTAGGGCCTCAAAATGGCACCAAACGTCAGGGACCCGAAAACTAAGAAAAACCTACCAAACTGGAAAACTGCCAAAATGAGCCAGATGGAATAGGTGGGAGGCCACCAAAATCAATCTAGATCAATCCTCCCACCTTAGGAAGAAATGGTATCCATTGTGTTGAGTGACCCCATCAGATGAGGAAATTTCTGTTGAATTTGGCCCCGAGTGAGCCACTTGCCTTGGTGCAGGAGTTGTCCTGCTTTGACAACTCGATAAAGATGGATCCTTTTCTAGCGAGTGACATTGACCTGGTTTTTCACAATACGATCACTAGATTCCTGTTGTATGCAATTAGTGTTGAGCTATGTTGGTGTCATTTGTTCTTCTTCCTCTGAGGTGTCCAATAATGGTGGGAAATAAGGTTGAAGGAGATCCATGTTGAACACTGGGTGCATGCCAAGGAAAGGAGGAATGTTGAGCTCAAAAGCATTAACACCCACAACCTTGGTGATGGTGTATGGCCCATAAAGGAGCAAGTGAATTTTCCAATAGGGTCTTGTAAGGCGTTCTTTCTACAAGTGCAACTAAACTTTTTCTCCCACCTAAAACTTATGTGGCACCCGATGTTGATCATGGCATTGATTGTACTTGTCATTGAACTTCTATAGGGTATCCTGAACCTATTGGTGGATGTGATGGATTTGTTGAATGAACCGGGTGGCTTTGTCAGCTTCAGTTGGAGCAGGAGATGAGTCGACTGAGGTGACCGCAAGGGGTTGTGCAACATCTATGGGACCCAATGGTTGGAATCCCAACCCCACCTGAAAGGGGATGTGGTCGGTTGAGCTATGCAGGGCTCATTTGTAGCTATCCTTGAAATAGGGAAGACTCTCATCCCATGTGCGAGGGTTCTTGGAAGTATACATGTGCAGGATATGCATGATCATTCGATTTATGAGCTCTATTTGGCCATCTATCTAGGGGTGGAAGGCTGTGGATTTGGTGATCTTTATTTCCAGCAGTGACTAGAGGCTCGACCAAAATGTGCTCAGAAATCGACTGTCCTGATTTGAGACAATGGTTTGTGGGATTCAAAAATGTACCCAGAATCTTTCAAGGAAGAGCTTGGTAGTGGCCTCTACTATGATGCTCTTCTTGCAAGTGGCCAGAATCACCATCTTAGAAAAGAAATCAACAACCAAAAGAACAGAGTCATTTCCCTACTTGGTGGACAAGAGGATCGACATGTAGTCCATTGAGATGGATTCCCATGGCCTGTCAGGAGTAGGCAAAAGGGGTGTACAGGCTCTGTTTCTTAGTGGTCGGTTTGGAAATAGTGCAGGGAATATAGGACCTGGTATACTTGTTAACCTCCTGTCAAAGTTTCATCCAATAAAAATGTTTCTACAACATTTCCACTATCGTTTTGATGCCGAAGTGTCCTACCACCCGAATGTAGTGGGCTTCTGAGTTCAGATTCACTCGTTCACTTGATGGAACACATATATGGCCCAAACAACAAAAAAACTCATCCTGAAGATGAAAATTAGCGACAACTGCATTTGCACCCAACATTTGGTAGGTGGTGTTGAAGTCTGAATCTCTCTCATAGAGTTGGGGCCATCCATAGGTCTCATGCTCGAAGAGTCTAGCACTGTGGTGAGTGTCATGACTAGTGGTCTACTGAGACAATCAACGATGTGGTTGGTGCTTCCTGTTTTATACTTGAGGTTGAGTTGGAATTGCTACAAGTATGTGGACCACTTCTGATGGTGGTCATTCTACAATTTTCCTTGTGTCTGCATGAATTGCAGTGGTTTATGATCAGTGTGGATGACTATCTCCTTCCAAATAATGTAATGTATCGACTGGTGGAAGTCTTTCACAATGGAGTACATTTTGTTTTCATAAGTAGGGTACTTACAGACAACATCTAATAGTGTCTCACTATGATAGGCGACGGGGTGGTTGTGTTGAGTGAGAACGATGCCCACAACATAGTCCAAAGCATCTGTCTCAATCTCAAAGGGATGTTGCAGGTCTGGTAGTGAAAGAACTGGGGTTGAGTACAAGATTTACTTTAAATAATTGAACACTTGTTGTTGGGACTGACCCCACACAAATTTAACCTTACCACCACCTCTGGTTACTTGGATGAGGGCCCATGAAATATGGGAGAATCCCAACACGAACCTGAGGTAGAAATTGGCAAGGTCCAAGAAGCTTTGAAGCTCAGTGAGTGTGGTTTGGGCTGGCCAGTCATGGATGACTTGGATATTGGCTAGATCCACATGTACACCATTCTTGTCAATTATGTAGTCTAGGTAATTGACCATGTCCATGTCGAAGGATAATTTTTCCAAGTTGGCATATAGCTTGTGCTGCCGCAGGGTGTGAAGAACCTGCTGAATATGCTGCAAGTGTTCTTCCCAAGTCTTGTTGTAAATGAGAATTTCATCTATGTTTGCACCCAATTCGTCATTGTGTGAGCAAAAAGTGAGTGCTTACATGCCCAGTTGGGCTCTTCTAGGCATGACAGCTGTAAGGTAAAAGGTTAGAAAGAGAAACAACAAAGCAATAAACAAAAACTAAACTAAAACTAATTAAGACTATGGGCATATGAGAAAATGAAAAGCAAATGTAAATGGACCAATATCACCAATGTATTAGCTGATCTGATTGATGAAATCCAAAGATACACAATGGATAAAGAGGACTTGGGTCCCTTCCCTCTCCAATGGAAGGCTCTTGAGGCCCTCAACTGATTGCTCTCCTTACAAAGAAAAGGTGGAAATGTGGGTGAAAGAACTCCAAGATTATTCACTCAAGAGAGGGGTGAATAGCTTATGAAATGCAACCTACAATGTGTGTTGCCAAAGAATGAGTCCTTAGCAATATCAGCAGCATAACAGTATGAAGAATTCCTTGAGAAAATGGTGGTCATTCATGGCTTTTTATAGCCAAGCATTGGGTTATTATGTGGCC
>JZKD02S0120170.1:834695-854638 GCA_000966675.3 Picea glauca | reverse complement strand
TGGTGCTCAGCTAAGGAGATTGGTGTCTCCAGTAGGTTGGTGCCTACACAATACCTTATTGAGTTGGTGCTCAACTGAAGAGTTTGGTGTCTCTAGTAGGTTCATGCCTACATGTTTTTCTGAGTTGGTGCTCAACTAAGGGGATTGGTGTCTCTAGTAGGTTAGTGCCTGCAAATATTGTAATGGTAGGTTGGTTCCTACATGAATTTATAAAGATAAGTTTTATGGTTTTTTCTCGATTAGGTTTCCATGTTAAACTCTTTGCATTGTGATTTGAGTTTTTATGTGATTATTGTTTCACAAATAATGAATGATTAATGAATGGTTAAATAAATTAAAAAGAATCTTATACCGATTCACCCCCCCCCCCTCTTGGTATACGCATAAGTTAAATAAAAACAAGTTCTAGAAAATGGTGTCAGATATATGTAGCCCATATGGAAGAGTTGACAAAGGATAAGGATCCAAATATAAGCTTATCCAATATTGAAGGAATATGAAAATGTATTTGGGGAGTTTTTAGGATTTCCACCAAAAACATATATTGACTTGTCCATTGACTTAATGCCTAAAGCTTATCCAGTGTCCAAAATTCCCTATAGAGTGAGCACATTGAATTTGAAAGAGTTATGGATGAAACTAGAAGAATTGTTGAAGAAGGGGTACATATGCCCAAGTGTCTCACCATGTGAGGTTATGTATTGACTTCAAATAACTTATGTTGGAGCAGGAAATTTTTTGGGATAAACATAGTAAACAAAGAATAAGAGCTAAGGAATAACGCACGCCCGAAAAGAATGTACAAGCAATGCGACAAAAGGCAAAGGAAACAATGCGCCAAGAAATAAGGAAGATCAACGCAAGGAAGAGTTGGATCGAAGACCAACTGCACATAAGATAGTTAGAAAGTGGACAAGTGGAGTCCACTTAGAATTAGGGTTTTGGAGTCATAATGTGAGGGTTTTAACCCATTTTTTAGTTTAAATAGAGGATGTATGAGGAAGCTAGGGATATCATACTTTTTCAGTGACTTTTTTCATGAGCAGAGTACTTAGAGCATCCTTTTGAGTTGAAGTCTGTATTTTTTCGAGAGTTGCAGATATTAGATGGAGTTAATATTGACATATAACTGAGGGTCTGGTCATAAGATGTGGAGCTTGGTGTGACACTGGTTCGCCTCACCAATAAACTTATGTGCATTCCAAATGCACCCTTTGATGTAATGCACATAACACCATTTTGATGAAGAATAAGAAATAAGCAGAAGATCTTTGTGCATGTAGCCCATGGGGGTGAACCATGGTAAACATGGTGTATTTATGTGTGATGTTTTCTTTTTATATGCTTGGTAATGAATGGATGGTTAGATGAATGCATCTATTAAGGTTTATTTACAGTGTGCACTGGTATAATAATGCAAAATGAATGTCATTGAATGGAAAAAGTAGTAGATCTGATGAATATTATGGTAGAATGTATGTTAAAATGGAAGAAGAAGTAAAAATGACATCCACAACCCCTTCCATGACTGCAAACACCTGCATATTATAGTCACCCATAATCCATCTTAGGTGAAACTGCATTGTGCACTTTGTGTGCAGTGCAACCTTCTAGTTTATCAGAAGGGTTGATGGTGAAAAGGGTTTTATTGGAGAACTGAGGTAGAACTTGGGTCCGCCCATACATCCAGCAACTTAATAAGGTTATGGTAAAGAATAGATACCCTCTACTGTGGATCAATGATCATTTTGATCAACTAAAAGGAGCAAGGATATTTTTCAAGATTGACCTAAGCATGTTACCATCAAGTAAGAATGAGAGAAGAGGACAGAAACAAGATAGAATTCATGACAAAGTATGGCCATTGTGTGTTTGTGGTGGTGCCATTTGGATTGACAAATGCACTAGCTACTTTTATGTGTCTAATGAAAGGAGTGTTAAGTGATTACCTAGACAAATTCATCATTGTCTTCTTGGATAATATTCTTATCTACTCCAAGACAAAGGAGGAGCATGATAAACATTTGAGGATGGTGCTATAGGTATTGAGAGAGCACCAATTATATTCCAAGTTAAGAAATTTCACTTTATATCAAAGAAAAATCCATTATTTGGGCCACATCATCTTAAAGGAGGGCATAGTGGTGGACCCTAAGAAGATTGAAGCAATCAAAAGTTGGCTAGCATGAAAGGAAGTTTTAGAAGTGATATCCTTTATGGGATTAGTTGGATATTATAGGAGATTCATTGAAGGTTTATATAAGGTCACATATCCAATCACGTCACTGTAGAAGAAGCGAATTTGTTTTGAATGCACTGCCAAATGTGAAGAGTTTTTCGAGCACTTGAAGTAATTGTTGATCGATGCATCTATTTTAAAGGTTGCAAATCTAGATGAGAATTTTTTTGTGTGTACATATGCATGCAAGGAAGGGAATGGTGGATTCCTTACACAAAATGGGTATGTCATATGTTATGAGTGAAGGAAGCTTACAGAGCATGAAATAAATTATGCTACCCATGAATTAGAGTTGGAAGCCATATTTCATGCGTTAAAAATTTGGAGGCATTATATCATGGGCATCAATTTTGAGCTAGAAATAGATCATAGTGGTCCAAAATACTTGTTTGAGAAGCCATAGATAAATGCCAGACAAACTAGATGGTTTTAATTTCTTAGTGAATATGAATTTGAAATCAAGCACATGAAGGGAAAATAAAATAAATTGGTTGATGCACTCATTAGGAGGGTGCATGAAATGCATGTTACAACCATTATCATGTATTGTTTAGATTTAAAAGGTAGAATTTTGGAAGCTATAGCATCAAATCAACATTATGCACAAGTTACATAAGGCTTACAATAGGAAAATATACCACTGAAGCTTAAAGACTACATATTGTAAGAGGATAGAATTCTCTTGTTCAGGGACAAAGTATATGTTCCTAACACCCAACAATTGAGAAATATAGTGTTAAAAGACATGCAAAATGTACCATATCCTAGTCATCCAAGGTACCAAAAGACAATTGTAGTGGTAATAAGCCAATATTTATAGACTATAATTAAGAAGGATGTGGTTTATTACATAGCTAGGTTCATGGAATGTCAGAAAGTGAATATTGAACATAGTAATCTAGTAGAAACGTTACAACCATTTCCCATTCCTGAATGGAAATGGGATGTAGTTACAACAGAGTTTATCACCAATTTTCCAATAACATTAAGGAAATATGATTCTATCATGGTAGTGGTGGACATGCTTACAAAGGTTGCACATTTTATATTGGTGAAAATGACTCACAAGGCATCCAATATTCCATAGATTTATAAGAAAGAAATTTTCAAGCTACATGGTGTGCCTAAGGAAATAGTTTCAGATAGATATACCAAGTTCACTTATAACTTTTGGAAGGTGTTGTTTAAGGGATTTGGGACTAACTTGAATTTCAGAACAACATATCATCTATATTTACATGGACATATAGAGAGGAACAACAACATAATTGAATATATGTTGAGAATGAATGTAATGGACAAGCCTTCCAAGTGGGAATACTACCTTCATCTAGTTGATTTTCTTACAATAAAATGTATTAGGAATAATTGAAGATGAGCCCATTTGAAGCCTTGCATGGAATGAAATGCAACACACCAGTAAGTTGGGACAACCCGATGGACAGAGCAGTTATCGGGAAAAATAGTTATACAAATAAAATAAGGACATATAGAGAATTAAAAGTGGCAAGCATGTGTTTTTAAAAGTAAAGGAAAATAGGAGCTCGCTAATATTGGGAAGTTTCCAAAAGTTGGAAACATTTTATTGTGGTCCAATTGAAGTGCGAGAGAAAATAGCCCCAGTTGCATGCATGATTTCATTACTTGCACCCATGAGAATTCATAATGTGTTTCATGTGTCTTTATTGAATAAATCAGTGCCTAATATTAATCATGTAATTTATTGGAATATGATCCAAGTGGAGCATGAAGGGGAGTTTCAAGTGGAGCCAATGTGCATCATGGATAAGAAATTCAAAGTGGTTAGGAACAAATCCATCAACCTGGTAAAGGTCTAGTGGACCTACTATTATCTTGAATATGCCACGTGGGAGAACAAGGAGACCATACAAGAGGAGTACCCACAAAGTTTTGTAAATTTTGAAGAAAATCGAATGTATATTTGTATATAAGTGTGCAAGGCTCCATTTTGGCAGCTCAAGTTGCTAGAGCCACATCTTAGAGACTTCCAGTCCAAACTGTGTTGGAGCACTACAAGGGAAGTGGTACACCCTAAGGGAATATAGTTTAGAGAATTGGGTACAATTCCATGGGTTGGGTACAGGAATTTATACAAGAGTTGTCATCTTGTGAAAGTATCAAGTAATATGATGTAAATTTTGTATATGTATATCGGTGTGCACTCACTAAGGATGGTGCAAATTATAGGGGGAGGTGAATGTGACATCCACAGTTTTAATCCATGATTAAATTATATCCATTGATAGGTGTGGATGATATTGGAATGTTAGAAGTAAGAAAAAGATAATGGTTGGGGGGGAATGTGATCTTATGCAAGGTCCTTTGCATTTGGGCAAGTCTTTGTCTCTCTCAAAAATTGTTTATTTCGTTAAATATTTTATCGTTTTGGATATTAAAAAGAGGAGGGGGATTGGATCTATCAGTAATCCTTCATATAAGGGGTGATAATTGATCCTAAGGGGTAATTTTATGTTCTATACCCTCTTGAGGGGATGGGTAATGTTATCCCTTTGGAGATAGACTACACCCTAGTCTAGGCCCAAGGTTTTGAGATTTTAGGAGAGCTCATATTTTATTTTTCTCAAGAATTTGGGTCAACAATGATACCTATAAACCATTCATACATCCATTGAGATATCGGGGGTCTAAGGAGAGATGTGAATAAAAAATTTATTCACCCAAGAATGGGTAGGAAATCTTTCAATTCCTTAGCTTGAAACAAGGCCCTCCAAGAGGTCAAGGAGGAGAAACAATTAATAATTAAGAGATCCCTTAGGGAAATGATAGCCCCATGAGTGGTTCCATTGCATTAATTACATTCCTAAATATAAGATGGATATTCAATCCCTCAAAAGATATTTCCTTAGATTGGTTAAGGGACATTCATAAGCCCAATCTGATTGTGATTTAGGAAACAATGGGGGAGGACACACAAGTTATAGAATATCTTCCCCAAATTTGGAAGGATCTAACATTAATAGTAGTAGATGCTATTGGGAGGTATAGTGGCTTGATAATAGGGTGGAGAAATAGCTTTAAGAAATTGATTAATTCAGTGTTTTTGTCTTCAAGAATTGGAGTATAATTATTTTCTATGAAGTTTGTAAAGGCATTCCAATGGTGAATGTATATGGAACTTTTGAGGAGAGTGTTGGATAGTTGGTTTTCATTGATGTTGTTGGATATTTGGTTGTCATTGATGTCAACAAGCAATGGTTTTCATTGATGTCAAGATATGTGATGGGTGTATTTGGAGAAGCCTCCATAGTGGTCCCCTTATGACGTAGCTCTAAGCATGTCCCTCACAGGAATATGCTTTGAAAAATTCTATAAGAAACCCTGATGCAGGAGCATCATAAGCAAGCACAAAAGAAGAAGGACAACTGGATATGCACCAATGCACATTTTGAGGATGTTTTGAATTTGAAAGGAAGAAGCATTAATGTAATATCTGGAAAATATATTTTTTCTTTTATGGTTGGGAGGTTGTAATGCAGATCTTGAGAATTGCTCTCATTTGTTTGTTTGAGGAAATTAATGTAATAAATGTAAAGTAGATGTAGTCTTTAATTAGATTAGATAGCTTGAGTAGTAGGAGGGAAAACTCTAGAAATATCCCTCCTATGTATTGTAATGTATTATTATTCTCAATTGTAACTAAGTTGTAGAGCCGTAGAGCAAGAGAGAGGAGAGAAGAACAAAGATTGTAAAATTTGTATGAGCAGATAGTTGTTGCTATAGGACCCATGTACAGATGCTCTTGGATTAATATAATAAATCTTTGATCCAACTTCATGGTGTCTATGAATTTTGTTTACATCTATTAAATGGTATGTTTACAACTAATTTCAGTCTCCGCTATGCATTTGTTTCAATGTTGTGTATATGCATGATTTCATGTTGAGTGTATGAAGTCTATGAGAGGGAGAGTCTGAGTTTCAATTGTTTCTCTTCTTGAGAATTCCTGCAAGGAGTGCAATGAAGGTCCGCAAAGAGTGCGTTGACAAGACTTTGAGTTTTACCTTAGACAAGATCAAGAGAGATATCGTTGTTCTCATACTAGCAGAAGTGTGAGCATAGCACAAAGCCATGCAAGGCATGCACAGGTAGGTTGAAGTCTTAGAATTTTCCAATCTAGTGAATGGTTGAAGAAATTATGTCGCAAGGAGTGTGTGGAGTTGGAATTTTAGATAATCATAGGTTATCGTGAAGCCGCAAGGAGTGTGGGAAGAATCCCTTGGAATCCTTGAGTTTGAACAAGAAATAAGCTTAGGAGGGATAGATAATTTGAAGCATTTGAAGGGAAGACAAGGGTTGAGTTTACCTTGCAGAAACCAAGTTCAGAAGGAAGACGCCAGTTGTATGGACAGGAGGTATAGAGAGCTTGAAAGGACAGTTGAAATTCTCAGAGGGAGAACCACAAATGTTTTGTGGACTATTGGATTCAATGGATCAATGGAGAAGTTAGGGCTGAGTGTCTGTCAACACTCATAAGTTCACGAGGAATAGTCGCCATTAGATCTGGATCAACGAGACTCATTGATCTTGTGATTTCAGATTTTGGCATTTCGGGAGTCAGAGTGTGGAGAAAGTCGCGACTTGGAGATCTTAAGTTGCAAAATCCTGATACAAAATATTTCGATAAGATCTAGAACGTCAGATCATGGAAGCTCAGGGCCATCGATATGAGGAGAAGAAGTCGCGAGTTCAGACTTAGAGGAAAAGGGAAAGAGTCACATCATGAACTAATGAGTCACGAAATCTTGATTCAAAGGAGTCAGAGGGACTCACAACAGGAATCATGAAGTCATGAAACCCGAAACACCTTTTCGAGTGAAGGTCATGGTCACATCAGTTGGTCACGTGGAGTGGAGGTTCACGCCTAGTGCTTGCTCGCACATGTGTAACTTATAATAAGGACCTATGGTTATATGTGCTGAATATTCCAACATGGAATCAAGGAGACATTTTGGCTCAAGGAAGATTACGAATGATCCTTAGACTAAGAGGTCAAGCAAAACTTGTTGAGGTAGGGATGTTGCGTCAAACCCATAGGTGTTTTCATGAATCCCGAATTTTTTTGAGGAATATGGACATGGAGGAAAATGTAATTGTAGGTATCAGACTCATATATGGATATTCCTTGTCATGTTGTTTCCAATTGTAGGTGGAATGTCATGTAGTTTCTCATGATTGAGGAGTTATGAGGTCATGAAATTGGAAGCCCCAAAGATGGGTTAAGAAGCTCCTAATTGGTTGCAATATGGTTTAAGAAGATCCCAATTGGTTTCAAGTCATTAATGAAAGGGTAAAGTGGTGGAAACAAGAAAGTTCAAGAATCCCTAAAGTTAAGGAAAGAGGTTACTTAGAATATATATATACACCTCAAAAGTCACTCATAAGTACATTCAGACACACACATTCTATTGAATATATTATATGTGAGTAAGTGATTCTTATATGATGTAACCAAATATATCTTAGGCAAATTGCAGAGGGAAGATGAATTGAAGAAGGGATAAATTCCAAGGGAGGATGAAGTTTTGTGATGATGTGTTCTAAGGTATGTTATTTAAAGGTCATATTACCATTTTCACTATAAGGTTTTATTTGTAATGACTCAGACAGTGAAAATTAGAGGTTGTTGAGACGACATATCAAGGTACCTGTGGTGAAAATTTTATCTTTTGGGTTGTTGCGTTTTTGGAGATACCCTCTGTGGAAGATAGGGTTTTTGGCTAGTCCTGAAACTAGTCTCAAACATGTGTTCTAGGTAAAAAATCCATAACTTATTCATAGAGGATCCAAATTTTGGGAGACCAATTGCAGAGGAAACATAACAATATTTAGTATCTTGTTTGTGAGTTTAGTAATCAAATATCAAATATTGAGCATGCGGCATGTTGTACAAGTTCTCTCTCCAGAATAGGCTAAAATTAAGGAATGTTTTCCATTTTCGCTATAACTTCGGTTCTGAGAAGTTTTAGACCCTAAAGTTTTGAGATGGAAGAAACATATTAGAGTATTTATGGTTAACATTTCAGAACTTTGTTCATTATAGGTGCAAAGTTATGCTTGTTGGAAGTTAGGGTTTGTGACTAATCCAAAACTAGTCCTATGAGATTGAGGTAAAGTTCGATGAAGATGTTATTCTCTTGTTGATGAATTTGAGAAAGAGATACAGGTCTGTAATATTGTGTATCATGTCAAATACATTATTAGAGGTATGATTATGTTGTTATGGTACATGTCATGGTAGTGATTGTGCATGACACACCTTGGTGATGGTATGATACATGGTTAGAGGCACATCTTTNTAAATACTTGATAGATGTGCACATTTGAAGAGAATCCAAGCAAGATATCAATTCTGAGGTGTGCTATAGGATGTGGGGTGTCTTTTTTGGATCTAAAGGTGTGTAAGATAAGTCTTAGGGGTTTTATTATTCTTAAGGTGCGCTATGAAGGATTGAAGGTTGTGATGTTGTAAAGTGTGTTATTTTAACATTGTGATGTTGTATTCTAGGATCATATTCTAGGAATGATGCTATGAGGTTTTCTAGGGCATGAAGGCTAAATTTGAATAGGGTTAGAAGCTATGTATAAATTATGAATCATTTAGGTGAAGACATAATTACACTGTGTATGGAGATCCTGGATTGGTGTCTATATAGGTCTTACTAAGTTGGTGCTCAGCTAAGGAGATTGGTGTCTCCAGTAGGTTGGTGCCTACACAATACCTTATTGAGTTGGTGCTCAACTGAAGAGTTTGGTGTCTCTAGTAGGTTCATGCCTACATGTGTTGCTGAGTTGGTGCTCAACTAAGGGGATTGGTGTCTCCAGTAGGTTAGTGCCTACAAATATTTTAATGGTAGGTTGGTTCCTACATGAATTTATAAAGATAAGATTTATGGTTTTTTCTCGATTAGGTTTCCATGTTAAACTCTCTGCATTGTGATTTGAGTTTATATGTGATTATTGTTTCACAACTAATGAATGATTAATGAATGGTTAAATAAATTAAAAAGAATATTATACCGATTCACCCCCCCCCCCCTCTTGGTATACACATAAGTTAAATAAAAACAAGTTTTAGAAAATGGTGTCAGATATATGTAGCCCATATGGAAGAGTTGACAAAGGATAAGGATCCAAATATAAGCTTATCCAATATTGAAGAAATATGAAAATGTATTTGGGGACTTTTTAGGATTGCCACCAAAAACAGATATTGACTTGTCCATTAACTTAATGCCTAAAGCTTATCCAGTGTCCAAAATTCCCTATAGAGTGAGCACATTGAATTTGAAAGAGTTATGGATGCAACTAGAAGAATTGTTGAAGAAGGGGTACATATGCCCAGGTGTCTCACCATGTGAGGTTATGTATTGACTTCAAATAACTTATGTTGGAGCAGGGAATTTTTTGGGATAAACATAGTAAACAAAGAATAAGAGCTAAGGAATAACGCACACCTGAAAAGAATGTACAAGCAACGCGACAAAAGGCAAAGGAAACAATGCACTGAGAAATAAGGAAGATCAATGCAAGGAAGAGTTGGAACGAAGACCAACCGCACATAAGATAGTTAGAAAGTGGACAAGTGGAGTCCACCTAGAATTAGGGTTTTGGAGTCATAATGTGAGGGTTTTAACCCATTTTTTAGTTTAAATAGAGGATGTATGAGGAAGCTAGGGATATCATACTTTTTCAGTGACTTTTTTCATGAGCAGAGTACTTAGAGCATCCTTTTGAGTTGAAGTCTGTATTTTTTCGAGAGTTGCAGATATTAGATGGAGTTAATATTGACATATAACTGAGGGTCTGGTCATAAGATGTGGAGCTTGGTGTGACACTGGTTCGCCTCACCAATAAACTTATGTGCATTCCAAATGCACCCTTTGATGTAATGCACATAACACCATTTTGATGAAGAATAAGAAATAAGCAGAAGATCTTTGTGCATGTAGCCCATGGGGGTGAACCATGGTAAACATGGTGTATTTATGTGTGATGTTTTCTTTTTATATGCTTGGTAATGAATGGATGGTTAGATGAATGCATCTATTAAGGTTTATTTACAGTGTGCACTGGTATAATAATGCAAAATGAATGTCATTGAATGGAAAAAGTAGTAGATCTGATGAATATTATGGTAGAATGTATGTTAAAATGGAAGAAGAAGTAAAAATGACATCCACAACCCCTTCCATGACTGCAAACACCTGCATATTATAGTCACCCATAATCCATCTTAGGTGAAACTGCATTGTGCACTTTGTGTGCAGTGCAACCTTCTAGTTTATCAGAAGGGTTGATGGTGAAAAGGGTTTTATTGGAGAACTGAGGTAGAACTTGGGTCCGCCCATACATCCAGCAACTTAATAAGGTTATGGTAAAGAATAGATACCCTCTACTGTGGATCAATGATCATTTTGATCAACTAAAAGGAGCAAGGATATTTTTCAAGATTGACCTAAGCATGTTACCATCAAGTAAGAATGAGAGAAGAGGACAGAAACAAGATAGAATTCATGACAAAGTATGGCCATTGTGTGTTTGTGGTGGTGCCATTTGGATTGACAAATGCACTAGCTACTTTTATGTGTCTAATGAAAGGAGTGTTAAGTGATTACCTAGACAAATTCATCATTGTCTTCTTGGATAATATTCTTATCTACTCCAAGACAAAGGAGGAGCATGATAAACATTTGAGGATGGTGCTATAGGTATTGAGAGAGCACCAATTATATTCCAAGTTAAGAAATTTCACTTTATATCAAAGAAAAATCCATTATTTGGGCCACATCATCTTAAAGGAGGGCATAGTGGTGGACCCTAAGAAGATTGAAGCAATCAAAAGTTGGCTAGCATGAAAGGAAGTTTTAGAAGTGATATCCTTTATGGGATTAGTTGGATATTATAGGAGATTCATTGAAGGTTTATATAAGGTCACATATCCAATCACGTCACTGTAGAAGAAGCGAATTTGTTTTGAATGCACTGCCAAATGTGAAGAGTTTTTCGAGCACTTGAAGTAATTGTTGATCGATGCATCTATTTTAAAGGTTGCAAATCTAGATGAGAATTTTTTTGTGTGTACATATGCATGCAAGGAAGGGAATGGTGGATTCCTTACACAAAATGGGTATGTCATATGTTATGAGTGAAGGAAGCTTACAGAGCATGAAATAAATTATGCTACCCATGAATTAGAGTTGGAAGCCATATTTCATGCGTTAAAAATTTGGAGGCATTATATCATGGGCATCAATTTTGAGCTAGAAATAGATCATAGTGGTCCAAAATACTTGTTTGAGAAGCCATAGATAAATGCCAGACAAACTAGATGGTTTTAATTTCTTAGTGAATATGAATTTGAAATCAAGCACATGAAGGGAAAATAAAATAAATTGGTTGATGCACTCATTAGGAGGGTGCATGAAATGCATGTTACAACCATTATCATGTATTGTTTAGATTTAAAAGGTAGAATTTTGGAAGCTATAGCATCAAATCAACATTATGCACAAGTTACATAAGGCTTACAATAGGAAAATATACCACTGAAGCTTAAAGACTACATATTGTAAGAGGATAGAATTCTCTTGTTCAGGGACAAAGTATATGTTCCTAACACCCAACAATTGAGAAATATAGTGTTAAAAGACATGCAAAATGTACCATATCCTAGTCATCCAAGGTACCAAAAGACAATTGTAGTGGTAATAAGCCAATATTTATAGACTATAATTAAGAAGGATGTGGTTTATTACATAGCTAGGTTCATGGAATGTCAGAAAGTGAATATTGAACATAGTAATCTAGTAGAAACGTTACAACCATTTCCCATTCCTGAATGGAAATGGGATGTAGTTACAACAGAGTTTATCACCAATTTTCCAATAACATTAAGGAAATATGATTCTATCATGGTAGTGGTGGACATGCTTACAAAGGTTGCACATTTTATATTGGTGAAAATGACTCACAAGGCATCCAATATTCCATAGATTTATAAGAAAGAAATTTTCAAGCTACATGGTGTGCCTAAGGAAATAGTTTCAGATAGATATACCAAGTTCACTTATAACTTTTGGAAGGTGTTGTTTAAGGGATTTGGGACTAACTTGAATTTCAGAACAACATATCATCTATATTTACATGGACATATAGAGAGGAACAACAACATAATTGAATATATGTTGAGAATGAATGTAATGGACAAGCCTTCCAAGTGGGAATACTACCTTCATCTAGTTGATTTTCTTACAATAAAATGTATTAGGAATAATTGAAGATGAGCCCATTTGAAGCCTTGCATGGAATGAAATGCAACACACCAGTAAGTTGGGACAACCCGATGGACAGAGCAGTTATCGGGAAAAATAGTTATACAAATAAAATAAGGACATATAGAGAATTAAAAGTGGCAAGCATGTGTTTTTAAAAGTAAAGGAAAATAGGAGCTCGCTAATATTGGGAAGTTTCCAAAAGTTGGAAACATTTTATTGTGGTCCAATTGAAGTGCGAGAGAAAATAGCCCCAGTTGCATGCATGATTTCATTACTTGCACCCATGAGAATTCATAATGTGTTTCATGTGTCTTTATTGAATAAATCAGTGCCTAATATTAATCATGTAATTTATTGGAATATGATCCAAGTGGAGCATGAAGGGGAGTTTCAAGTGGAGCCAATGTGCATCATGGATAAGAAATTCAAAGTGGTTAGGAACAAATCCATCAACCTGGTAAAGGTCTAGTGGACCTACTATTATCTTGAATATGCCACGTGGGAGAACAAGGAGACCATACAAGAGGAGTACCCACAAAGTTTTGTAAATTTTGAAGAAAATCGAATGTATATTTGTATATAAGTGTGCAAGGCTCCATTTTGGCAGCTCAAGTTGCTAGAGCCACATCTTAGAGACTTCCAGTCCAAACTGTGTTGGAGCACTACAAGGGAAGTGGTACACCCTAAGGGAATATAGTTTAGAGAATTGGGTACAATTCCATGGGTTGGGTACAGGAATTTATACAAGAGTTGTCATCTTGTGAAAGTATCAAGTAATATGATGTAAATTTTGTATATGTATATCGGTGTGCACTCACTAAGGATGGTGCAAATTATAGGGGGAGGTGAATGTGACATCCACAGTTTTAATCCATGATTAAATTATATCCATTGATAGGTGTGGATGATATTGGAATGTTAGAAGTAAGAAAAAGATAATGGTTGGGGGGGAATGTGATCTTATGCAAGGTCCTTTGCATTTGGGCAAGTCTTTGTCTCTCTCAAAAATTGTTTATTTCGTTAAATATTTTATCGTTTTGGATATTAAAAAGAGGAGGGGGATTGGATCTATCAGTAATCCTTCATATAAGGGGTGATAATTGATCCTAAGGGGTAATTTTATGTTCTATACCCTCTTGAGGGGATGGGTAATGTTATCCCTTTGGAGATAGACTACACCCTAGTCTAGGCCCAAGGTTTTGAGATTTTAGGAGAGCTCATATTTTATTTTTCTCAAGAATTTGGGTCAACAATGATACCTATAAACCATTCATACATCCATTGAGATATCGGGGGTCTAAGGAGAGATGTGAATAAAAAATTTATTCACCCAAGAATGGGTAGGAAATCTTTCAATTCCTTAGCTTGAAACAAGGCCCTCCAAGAGGTCAAGGAGGAGAAACAATTAATAATTAAGAGATCCCTTAGGGAAATGATAGCCCCATGAGTGGTTCCATTGCATTAATTACATTCCTAAATATAAGATGGATATTCAATCCCTCAAAAGATATTTCCTTAGATTGGTTAAGGGACATTCATAAGCCCAATCTGATTGTGATTTAGGAAACAATGGGGGAGGACACACAAGTTATAGAATATCTTCCCCAAATTTGGAAGGATCTAACATTAATAGTAGTAGATGCTATTGGGAGGTATAGTGGCTTGATAATAGGGTGGAGAAATAGCTTTAAGAAATTGATTAATTCAGTGTTTTTGTCTTCAAGAATTGGAGTATAATTATTTTCTATGAAGTTTGTAAAGGCATTCCAATGGTGAATGTATATGGAACTTTTGAGGAGAGTGTTGGATAGTTGGTTTTCATTGATGTTGTTGGATATTTGGTTGTCATTGATGTCAACAAGCAATGGTTTTCATTGATGTCAAGATATGTGATGGGTGTATTTGGAGAAGCCTCCATAGTGGTCCCCTTATGACGTAGCTCTAAGCATGTCCCTCACAGGAATATGCTTTGAAAAATTCTATAAGAAACCCTGATGCAGGAGCATCATAAGCAAGCACAAAAGAAGAAGGACAACTGGATATGCACCAATGCACATTTTGAGGATGTTTTGAATTTGAAAGGAAGAAGCATTAATGTAATATCTGGAAAATATATTTTTTCTTTTATGGTTGGGAGGTTGTAATGCAGATCTTGAGAATTGCTCTCATTTGTTTGTTTGAGGAAATTAATGTAATAAATGTAAAGTAGATGTAGTCTTTAATTAGATTAGATAGCTTGAGTAGTAGGAGGGAAAACTCTAGAAATATCCCTCCTATGTATTGTAATGTATTATTATTCTCAATTGTAACTAAGTTGTAGAGCCGTAGAGCAAGAGAGAGGAGAGAAGAACAAAGATTGTAAAATTTGTATGAGCAGATAGTTGTTGCTATAGGACCCATGTACAGATGCTCTTGGATTAATATAATAAATCTTTGATCCAACTTCATGGTGTCTATGAATTTTGTTTACATCTATTAAATGGTATGTTTACAACTAATTTCAGTCTCCGCTATGCATTTGTTTCAATGTTGTGTATATGCATGATTTCATGTTGAGTGTATGAAGTCTATGAGAGGGAGAGTCTGAGTTTCAATTGTTTCTCTTCTTGAGAATTCCTGCAAGGAGTGCAATGAAGGTCCGCAAAGAGTGCGTTGACAAGACTTTGAGTTTTACCTTAGACAAGATCAAGAGAGATATCGTTGTTCTCATACTAGCAGAAGTGTGAGCATAGCACAAAGCCATGCAAGGCATGCACAGGTAGGTTGAAGTCTTAGAATTTTCCAATCTAGTGAATGGTTGAAGAAATTATGTCGCAAGGAGTGTGTGGAGTTGGAATTTTAGATAATCATAGGTTATCGTGAAGCCGCAAGGAGTGTGGGAAGAATCCCTTGGAATCCTTGAGTTTGAACAAGAAATAAGCTTAGGAGGGATAGATAATTTGAAGCATTTGAAGGGAAGACAAGGGTTGAGTTTACCTTGCAGAAACCAAGTTCAGAAGGAAGACGCCAGTTGTATGGACAGGAGGTATAGAGAGCTTGAAAGGACAGTTGAAATTCTCAGAGGGAGAACCACAAATGTTTTGTGGACTATTGGATTCAATGGATCAATGGAGAAGTTAGGGCTGAGTGTCTGTCAACACTCATAAGTTCACGAGGAATAGTCGCCATTAGATCTGGATCAACGAGACTCATTGATCTTGTGATTTCAGATTTTGGCATTTCGGGAGTCAGAGTGTGGAGAAAGTCGCGACTTGGAGATCTTAAGTTGCAAAATCCTGATACAAAATATTTCGATAAGATCTAGAACGTCAGATCATGGAAGCTCAGGGCCATCGATATGAGGAGAAGAAGTCGCGAGTTCAGACTTAGAGGAAAAGGGAAAGAGTCACATCATGAACTAATGAGTCACGAAATCTTGATTCAAAGGAGTCAGAGGGACTCACAACAGGAATCATGAAGTCATGAAACCCGAAACACCTTTTCGAGTGAAGGTCATGGTCACATCAGTTGGTCACGTGGAGTGGAGGTTCACGCCTAGTGCTTGCTCGCACATGTGTAACTTATAATAAGGACCTATGGTTATATGTGCTGAATATTCCAACATGGAATCAAGGAGACATTTTGGCTCAAGGAAGATTACGAATGATCCTTAGACTAAGAGGTCAAGCAAAACTTGTTGAGGTAGGGATGTTGCGTCAAACCCATAGGTGTTTTCATGAATCCCGAATTTTTTTGAGGAATATGGACATGGAGGAAAATGTAATTGTAGGTATCAGACTCATATATGGATATTCCTTGTCATGTTGTTTCCAATTGTAGGTGGAATGTCATGTAGTTTCTCATGATTGAGGAGTTATGAGGTCATGAAATTGGAAGCCCCAAAGATGGGTTAAGAAGCTCCTAATTGGTTGCAATATGGTTTAAGAAGATCCCAATTGGTTTCAAGTCATTAATGAAAGGGTAAAGTGGTGGAAACAAGAAAGTTCAAGAATCCCTAAAGTTAAGGAAAGAGGTTACTTAGAATATATATATACACCTCAAAAGTCACTCATAAGTACATTCAGACACACACATTCTATTGAATATATTATATGTGAGTAAGTGATTCTTATATGATGTAACCAAATATATCTTAGGCAAATTGCAGAGGGAAGATGAATTGAAGAAGGGATAAATTCCAAGGGAGGATGAAGTTTTGTGATGATGTGTTCTAAGGTATGTTATTTAAAGGTCATATTACCATTTTCACTATAAGGTTTTATTTGTAATGACTCAGACAGTGAAAATTAGAGGTTGTTGAGACGACATATCAAGGTACCTGTGGTGAAAATTTTATCTTTTGGGTTGTTGCGTTTTTGGAGATACCCTCTGTGGAAGATAGGGTTTTTGGCTAGTCCTGAAACTAGTCTCAAACATGTGTTCTAGGTAAAAAATCCATAACTTATTCATAGAGGATCCAAATTTTGGGAGACCAATTGCAGAGGAAACATAACAATATTTAGTATCTTGTTTGTGAGTTTAGTAATCAAATATCAAATATTGAGCATGCGGCATGTTGTACAAGTTCTCTCTCCAGAATAGGCTAAAATTAAGGAATGTTTTCCATTTTCGCTATAACTTCGGTTCTGAGAAGTTTTAGACCCTAAAGTTTTGAGATGGAAGAAACATATTAGAGTATTTATGGTTAACATTTCAGAACTTTGTTCATTATAGGTGCAAAGTTATGCTTGTTGGAAGTTAGGGTTTGTGACTAATCCAAAACTAGTCCTATGAGATTGAGGTAAAGTTCGATGAAGATGTTATTCTCTTGTTGATGAATTTGAGAAAGAGATACAGGTCTGTAATATTGTGTATCATGTCAAATACATTATTAGAGGTATGATTATGTTGTTATGGTACATGTCATGGTAGTGATTGTGCATGACACACCTTGGTGATGGTATGATACATGGTTAGAGGCACATCTTTTGTGCATGGTGTGAGTCATATTATTGGTACGTGTCTTGGTGATGTTGGTACATGTTGAGTTACCCCTTAGTGGTGTTATGGTACATTCATTAGTAGCACATCTTTCCTATATTGATATCTTGGTATTTTGGCTATCTTGGTTATGCTTGAGGCAATTCATTAATGATATCTTATGATGTATGTGATATGGTACATGGTTGATGTACATGGTATGGTGTAGGTTGGTGTGCATGGTTGGTGTACACAATTGATGATTGAAGTACATGGTATGGTACAGGTTGGTGTACATGATATGCTACAGGTTGATGTGCATGGTTGATACATGTTGATGTACATGGTTGATGAGTGATGTACATGGTTTGGTGATGGTTTTGGTATCCAAGTGAGTGGATTTGGTTATAGTTGGTTGATGTGATAGTGAAAATGACAGGTTGGCTGATGTGATAGTGGAAATGATAGTGACAGGTTAGTTGATATGATAGTGGTAGTGATAGTGATAGTGAAAATGACAGGTTGATGTGACAATGACAATGACAGCTTAGATGATTGGTTGATCATCGGTGATAGGTTTATGTGATAGTGGTAGTTGCAGGCTGATGTGAGAGTGAGAGTGACAGGTTGTTTGATGCATTGGTGACATTGGCAGTGATAGTATCAATGGTAGTGAGAGTGAGTCTACATTTATATTTTAGGGCGACATGATGGGGTAAGGAAAGGGGGTTGTATCGTCCTTCTAGTTGGTTCTGAAGAACTTAGGAAGTTGGTTATTCCTTCAGGTTGGTGCCTACAAATTAGGGGGTCATAGCCTCCTTCCAGTTGGTGGCGGAGAACTTAGGGAGTTTTTGCTTCCTTTGGGGTGGTGCCTATAAATCAGGGGGTTGGCACCTCCTTCTAGTTGGTTCTAGAGAATTTGGAAGTTTGTGCTTTCTATGAATGTATTCTTGATATATATAAGAAATCATTCCATGGTTTTCTCCTAATTGTGTTTCCACATAAATTATGGTGTACTATGTCTATGATGTGATATTGTTGAACTGTGCTTCTTATGGTTATATTCTCATAATATATTGAATGAAATCCTAAATGATATATTGTTGATAAATTTGAATATCATATATTGTTATTGAAAGTGGTAAAAATGTCCATACTGATTCACCCCCCCTCTCAGTATTCCAATGATTGGTATCAGAGCAGGTCCTTCAAGAACCTGTATAACAAATGGAAGGTAGATCATGGAGAGAAACAATTTGTATAGGAATGGAATACCACAGTTCAATGGTTAGAATGGTATAAAGTATGTGATGTGGATGAAAATAATGAAAACATTTTTACATGAACATGGGTATGCTGTTTGGTACTCAACTGTTACAAGATACACTGGCTCAAATAAATCAAAGACCATATCCAAGAAGGAATTAAAGAAAAACAACAAAATAGCAATGGATTTAATCTTGGAAGGATTACCAAATCCAGTAAAAGTCAAAGTGGGACAATGTTCATCAACCAAATAACTTTGGGATAAGATACAAAATTTCTACTCAAAAGAATCTCCTCTAGAGCATGTTGGTCATGATAAAGAATATGAAGAATATATTGAGTTAGTATGTGAAGAAAGAATATCATTAGGTCAGGTAGATTTAGAAGAAGAATATTATGAGAGACACCTAACCGGTGTGTTAGACAAGTTGTTCAAAGAAAGAGAGAAAAAAAAGTCTCTCAAGGAATAATTGATCAGGATAAAAGGGGATTTTCAAAATCCCAACTCTGAAGAATTCTAGCAGATGATTGCAATCCTAAACTTCCAAGTAGAAGAATCCATAAGGATTAATGAAGAATACAAACATTAGTTGGAACAAAAGTAATTTTCAAAAACATAAATAATATCACAAAGAAAGGAAGTAGAGAAGAGAGAAAATATTTTGACTATCCATCTTAATGAAAGATATGAGGACTTGAACAAACTCGAAGAAAAATTCAGTCAACAAGAAAGAAGACTTGAAGAAGAAATTTTCTCCTTGAAGACCCAACTTGAAGAAGAAAAGAGAAAGGAAGAAGTCATGAAGATCCAAATGATGAAGAAAGAAGAAGAATGTGAGAAGCTTGAAGAAGAAGCTATTGAATTAAGAGTTAAAGTTGTCAAGATCAACAAGAACATTGAAGAGAGAGAAATCTCCACATCATCAGTAAAGAAAGTTGTAGATAAAATTTACAAGTTGCTAGAAAGAAATAATAAAGAAAATACTAAGAGTTATGTAGAAGTCATCAAATTCCCTACTAAGAAGGAAGAATGTGAGTGTTAACGGAAAAATTCGTGAGTGCGGACACAGACCAATCTCCCTAGATCCACCTGGATCTAGAACAAAACAAGACAAAATACTACTCTTTCCCTAGATCTAGATTATTGAATGAACTAAGAGAAA
>JZKD02S0120170.1:808258-822530 GCA_000966675.3 Picea glauca | reverse complement strand
ATCTGAAGAATTACAAAGAAGATCCAAGGATAAAACCCTTAGCTAGAAATGCCAACACATGGAAAAAGAAAGATAGTGAAAAATGTGGTCTAGTACTTTCAACTCAAAAACAAAATAACCCCGGGTATATAGACAGTGGATGTTCCAAGCAGATGACTGGATACAAGGATAAGTTTATGTCTATAAGTAAAACCAAAACAAGAAATGTGACCTTTGGAAATGATGAACCAGGTAAAATCAAGGGTAAATGGATGATGAGTTTGAGTAATGTCAAAGGAAAAGCCCAGGATGTTCTGCTTGTAGATGGGCTGAAACATGATTTTCTCAGTGTAAGTCAAATGTGTGATAGAGGATGTCAAGTGGTGTTTACTTCCAAAGATTGTAAGATGAAGTCTGTAAACTTAGGACAAGTGGTGGCTAAAGGCATAAGGACAGAAAACAATGTCTATGTTTTGAAAGAAGAAAAAGAAGAATGTCACTTAAGAAAGTATGATGAAAGTTGGTTATGGCATAGGAGACTTGGAAACCTAAATTTTTAACATCTAGTCAAACTTAGAAAACGTGGCGCAACAAAAGATCTTCCAAAGATATCAAATCCATATGATTCTGTATGTAAACCTTTCCAAATAGAAAATCTTACATGGACATAATTTAAATCTAAGAACTTTGCATCAACATAGAAACCACTTCAGTTAGTACATATGGATTTGGACCATCAAGTAAGGAAGGAATAGGAAAAGAAAATTACTTCATGTTGATTATTGATGATTATTCTAGACTTACATGAGTTGTCTTTCTGAAAGAAATATTTGAAGCATTTGAAAAGTTCAAAGTGTTTAAGCCTCTGACTGAGAATCAAATAGGAAAAAGATTGAAGGAAGTAAGGTCTGCTAGAGGAGGAGAGTTTAGTTCAAGGGACCTCAAAGAGTTTTGTGATAAACATGGGATCAAAAGAGAGTATACTATTCCAGGGACTCTGCAACAAAATGTAGTAGTTGAGAGACATAATAGATCAATTCAGTAGATGGCAAGATCAATGATGAATGAAAGGAATATTCCTCAGACATATTGGGTAGAAGAAATTCATAAAGAAGTACATATTCTTAACAAAGCTCATCTCAGGCCACAAAATGACAAGACTCCTTATGAACTATGGTTTGGAAGACTTGCTTCAATCAAGCATTTTAAAGTTTTTGGGAGTATGTGTTATATCAAGATTAATGATGAAAATCTTGGAAAATATGATGACAAAGATGATGAAGGTATCTTCTTAGGGTATGCTACAAACAGTATAGGATACATATTCTATAATAAGAGGCTGGATAAATTGGTTGATTGCATTGACATAAAAGTTGATGAAGAGATCCCGGTACGAGATGTAAGTAGTGTTGAATCAACAACAACGGATATAGTTGAAGATGAAGATGAACAGGTCCAAGAATTAGAAAAATAATAATCTGAGTCAGATGAAGATACAAATACTCAAGAAAACTCAAATCAGCAGAGAGCATCAAATCCTTCCTCCATAATTACTTAAAAGAATCAGCCTGCAAGTCAAATAATTTGTGAGAAAGACAAAGGTGTACAAACTAGGAGAAGGATAATCAAAGACACCGAGCAATCACACATAGCCTTCATATCCATGGTGGAACCCAAGAACTTTAATGAAGCCAATGAAGATGTACATTGGTTAAAATCAATGAATGAGAAACTGGAACAGATTGAGAAGAACAATACTAGGGAGCTTGTTCCTAGACCTGTAGATACGATTGTAATTGAATGAAAATGGGTGTTTAAGAATAAAATGAATGAACAAGGAAAAATTGTTAGGAATAAAGCCAGATTGGTCTGTAAGGGGTATGCAAAAGTTGAAGGATAATATTTTGATGAAACGTTTGCACCAGTGGAAATATTGGAAGTCATCAGAATGTTTCTTGACTATGTAGGTCATAAGAACTTTAAATTATATCAGATGGATGTTAAGTCATCTTTTCTTAATGGATACCTAGAAGAAGATGTATACATGGAACAACCTGACAGATTTTCAATGACATATAATCCTGACTATGTTTGTAAGTTGAAAAAGGAATTATATGGACTGAAACATGCACCATGAGCCTGGTATTGTAGACTGGACAAATTTCTACAGGACAAAGGGTTCAAGAAAGGTTCTGTTGACAGTAATCTATAGATTAAGTCTGAAGGTGATGATTTATTAGTTGTTTTGGTTTATGTAGATGACATTATTTTTGGATGCACTAATGACTCTTCAGTTCAGTGGTTTTCTAATTCAATACAGACTGAGTATGAGATGTCCATGATAGGAGCACTGTCATATTTTCTTGGTTTATGAATAAATTAGAGTTATGCAGGGATATTTATCTCTCAAGGAAAGTATTTGAAAGAGATGTTAAAGAGGTTTCAGATGGAATATTGTACACCTGTGAGCACACCTATGGTGGTTGGTTTCAAGCTCAGTAAAGATGGTATTTCACCTGATGTTGATCAGAGAAGATATCAATCAATGATAGGTAGTCTTTTGTACATCACAACATCCCGTCCTGATATAATGAAAGTTGTTGCAATTGTAGGTCGTTATCAGTCTCCTCATAAACAAAGTAATTTCCTAGCTGTCAAGAAGATATTCAAATATTTGAAGGGTACAATGACTTATGGTCTCTGGTATCTTAGAAATCATAATTTTCAATTAACTACATATTCAGACGTTGATTTGGGAAATTTTTTGGATGAGCAAAAGAGCACCAATGGAGGTACATTATTCTGAAGTGACTCATAGTAGCATGGCTTAGTAAGAGCAGGGATCTATTTCATTATCAACTACAGAGGCCGAGTACATTGCTGCTGCTACTTGCTTCAATCAGATTTTATGGATGACACAAACTCTTGTAGATTCGAAGATAACTTATACTGATCCAATTCCACTTCACTGTGATGACACCAGTGTATCCAAAAATCCTTTTCTCCATTCAAAGATGAAGCATATACCAATAAAGTATCATTTTCTCAAAGAGTAGGTTACAAACAGAGTTGTTTAGCTAAATTATATTCCTTCCATAGAACAAATTGCGGACATCTTTACTAAACCCCTAGCTAAGACACCATTTGAATATCTTCGTTAGAAGCTGGATGTCAACCCTTCTCTCACCTAAGAGAGTCCATCCTATCAGGGGGAGTATGTGTTGGTATAATATCTGATACCTCTGAAAAGTACTACAACAACTCAAGGGGAGCATGTTTTATTTGACATTGATGTCAAAGGGGGAGAAAAGGTGTGGTCTAGATGATTCAGTTGGAGGTCTAAGCATAACAGTGTAGCCTTTCAGGGTTTCCATCAGTGCCAAAGGGGGGAGATTTTTGTCATGTTTTATAGTAAGCACGTGCTTTTCCTTGATGAGAAGAACAACAACAAAACAAACCACGAGAGAATAAAAGATGAGAAATCTCAGAAGAGACAGAGGTCGAGAAGTGAAGACGAGGTCCAAGAGATGGACTCGCAGGAGGAGCAAAGGTCGAGACCCATGAACACTTAGAAAAACTTCTAATTCAGAGAGATCAAAAGTTCAGGAGGAAGAGCGAAAGTGGTCATTGGATTATCGATCCAGAGGACCAACAACTATTAGATTCAATTAATGGAAGGACAGGATAAGAAAGGGATGAGATCTGAGATCTCGATCACCCAAATTTTTGTCTGTCGTTGGATCGAAATAAATGGTAGGATAGGATAAGTAAAGATGGAGAGTCGTTGGATTTAATCCAAGGCAAAGTTGCATCGTAGATAGATCGAGGCATTGATATAATATCTTGATCAATGAACAACATTTGTTTCGGGTATAAATATGTGAGTAGGTTACGCTCCGGAGAAATCACTTCGAGAGTTTCAATTTTATATTTGAAATACCCGAAGCCCGGAAAGCCAGAGAGCTTAAATAAATTGTTGACCATCGAATCATCCAAAGAAGATCGCGACTGTCAGATCGTCCGAAGAAGATCTCAAGCATCAAATCATACAAAGTGGATCTGGGCCGTCTGATCCAGAGTGTCATTTTGAGATTTGAAATCCCCAAAGTCCGGAGAGCTGGAGATACGAAATAATCCTCAACCGTCGAATCATCCGAAGTAAATTTCAGCTGCCAGATCATTCTAAAGTGAAAGGACAGGATACGTTAGAGGGTGCGCTAATCTCAGTGGCTAATAATCAGGCTCTCATATCTATAGCCGATAGGGAATATTGGACACCCCCCAACCTTTATGTCTTTAACTGGAGGGGGGGTCCGAGTTGGTGGTATTTTCAATGTGGGACCCTCATACGTGTCACCTTCCTATTAACTTGAACCCCCCTCACTCATTAACACTTACTGCCTAAGACCCCCTCCGAGTAAACCACCAAACCACTCATACATACCACCTCTGCACTCCAACGTCACACTCCACTACCCACTACATGTCACACTCCACTACCGTGCTCTGCCTCCACACTCCACTACTCTACCTACACGTCTCACCCACATCAACATACCACCTCAGTAAGGACATGTGGTAGACCATGTCATCAAGGACATGAGTCATCCGATCTGAAATATCACTTCAGGTGTATTCTCAACCATTGATCATAGTACAATGGAAAGATAGTGTAAGTTTGAAAAGTTGAAATCTCAAAGTTTCAAAGGGTGAAGTTTTGATAGCCATCCATATCAATGTTTGATTAAGTCCTAGCCATCGGATTGAAAAATGAAAGGATGAGTGTAAGGGTCAAATCATACCATTGATTTGTTTTCATGAAATAAACCGTTGATCATGAAAGGGACCACAGAACCGTTGATCTGGTTGAAAGGTCAAATTCCCGAAGTGAACAAGGACTGTTAATCTGAGAGGGGAATGCGCCAATGGATTTTCAACTTTGAAAGTTTGGCGTATGGGAAAATCTAGGTCTGAGATTTGAAACTCTCGGAGCCCGGATCACGAAGTAAATCTCAACCGTTGATTTAGGAAGGGTAGATCTGATCCGTAGACTTGAGTGAACAGATCTGAACCATTAGTTTAGGAGCACCGTCAAGATCGTGAGAGAAACGGTCCCATCGCATTGTGGGGCCAAAACATGCTCGTGTCTTAATTTTTCGTGGCCACGCCAACAATCGCATGGTCACATGATAACATCGCCCATGGTCACATCAACGAAATATAGGGGGAGGAGCTAACGTTGCCAGGTTCCACCTTGGAGTATAATCCAACAGCTCTGATAAAAAAAAATATGATCGAAGGGTTGTTGTTTCATCTCGTGATTTCTTGATAAGTTAGGATTCAGTTACACGAACTGAATCATTGTTCCTGAGTGGCTAAATCATTGTTCCTGAGCATAGGAATCATGGCTCTGGAGCATTCTGAGATTCTTGACATTGAGCGTTGGAGATGTAGAGTGTAATGTATAATGAGAGAATGAATAAAAGAAATATGCCGAGACAGAGGAAGGTTGTTGTTTCTCGATAAAACAAGTTGAACTGTATGAAATCAAGTAGAGAGCATGAACAAAGTGTAAGAGATGTAGAGATGAAGAACACAAGTTGGAGAGATCAGAAATGGTGAAAACAACAGACTGTACGAGAACGAAAGAGAATGAGAAGAATAGAGAAAGAGAAAATGGAAAGAAACAACAAGTGGAGTCAAGCATGAAAAGACAGAACTAGACCAGAATTGTAGAACAGAGAAGAACTGGTAAACGTTGAAATGTTTGTATTATTGTAAAGAATTATTCAAGCAAATTTTTAGAAAACAAGGTGGTAGGGTGGTGCTAGGGAGGATTTTTGTCCTGAGAGTTTCAATTGGGTGCTTGAACATAAGGAGTTGTAGCTTCCATCTGGTTGCAGCGAGAAAAACCAGGGTGGTAGGGTGGTGCAAGGGAGAACCATTTTTATCTGTTATAAGGATTGGTTCCTGTGTGGCTGGAAGTTGGTTGTCCCATCCAGTTGGTGCTAGAACACTCAGGGAGTTGGTGCTTCCTTCTATTGGGTGCTAGAGAAACTAGAGAGTTGGTGCTCTCAGCAAGTTTCAACTTGCTAAAGAAAAGGTTGTAGCTTCATTTTGAGTTGGTGCTCAAAGAAAGATGATGTATAGAAATTAAAAGACTTCCTACCATTGATCTGAAAATAGAAGGCTGACTTGTTATGCTATGCAAGCACCCTCTACCTCATAAAATAAATCTTAACAGGACCTTGCTTCATGTGTTTAAAATGTGCAAGAGGGTTTATGTGTTAAGTTCTTGGTTCTTCTTGTCAATGTATATGTGTGAAGAAAGGTTCTTTTAAATGATTAAGTATGTGTTATAAACCAATGTACAGCAATATAAAATGCAGCAAATAACACAACAAACTCACAACAATAGCAAGATGATAAAGGAGTTCACCCCTCTCCGGGCTACATCTCCTTGAGCCTCCTTCAATGGACTTGGCTCTTTGGGATTAGTTTGTCAAATTATCTTTACAAGATGCTGCTCAACTCCAATGGATTTACAGACTGTACCATTGGGTTCAGAATACATAAAAACCCCAAAAATGACTGTGAAAACTCTGCAAATGGACAATGGCTCATCCAGCAATGACCTCTTCTACAAGTGACCTCCAAGCTTCCCTGAGCTTCAATGGAGAAAAAATACCTGCAGAAGTCCTCCAATGGATCTGAAACCTATCCCAATGTGTTCAGAGCATAATAAACAGTCAGAAATGACTATTCAGTCTCAGAAAATGGATATGTGCTCATCTGAGCAATGCCTCAAACAATGAGGGCTTTAAGGCTCCTGAAGCTTCCCCAAACTTCAAATGTGAAAAACCTGCAAATGGGCTCCTCAAATGTCTGTGAAAACGGTTCCAATGGACTCAGGACGTCCAAAAACCCCTAGCTGGGCTTTTACAACACCTGATTTGGTAAAAAATTGAAGAAGTTATGACCTCTGCCATTTTTCCTCTTCAAGCTTGCTGTAACCTGTTCGCCATTTCGCACCTCCTGAAGTCTGAACCTAGCTCCTGAGCGTTTTCGTGTGCATAAACCCAGCACACGTGCGCCCTGCAATTGGTGCCAATTTGTCGAACGGTTAGCGTGACTATAGCCCCCGAGGACGGAGGTGTTGGGCGCATGGGGCCATGTGGCCATGTCCCAGCGCATAAAAGGCTAACCGTTTCAATGGTTAAATGAGGGTGTGACATGTGGCGGTCGATGTGGTTGCATGGACCGTTTTTTAAAACACAATAAAATAAAATATAAACCAAGTTTAATATCCCGCGCGCCATTTAAAAATAGTGGCATATGTATTAATAAATGTATTAATAGCAACCCAAAACGCGCCGACGAATTTAATGGAGGTCATATGTAACATTCCACCGAAACCGCGGGCTAATAGTTAAACAACCACAAAACTCCGCGCCCATTTCACATAACCCCCGCGCGGATAGTTAATGGTCACATGTTTCAATGAATATAACCGTGACTACAATTGATACATACCCCGCGCGCGATCAGCTCCAAAATGGTCATATGTGTGGGCAATAGAACCTCGGGTCGGGGCTTATCCCTGGCCCGAACCCCCGTCGAATACACCATTAATCAAATTCAAATAATTTGAAACTCATACATGTTACAAAAGCCAACACGTGGCGCATTGGCGGGCGGACCATTGTTAAAGCTTTGTATGAGTGGGAGGTCCGCGGGTCGAACCCCGCAGCCTCATATAATTTTAATGAACCAAATATTAAACCAATAGCCTGTAAATGGGTGCCACGTGGCAGCCCTTCATTGGGCCACGTGGCACCTTGCCATTGCTCCAAAACATGCCACGTGTCGTCACATAACTCGTCCATTGAAAACCAATCAGAACTTGCCACGTCAGCAGGGTCGCCACGTCAGCTGCCACGGGTGTACCATCATGCCATGTCACTTGTACAGATGTCCAGTCAGCAGTATGGCCTCTTCCACGTCAGCAGTACGGCCTGCCCAGTCAGCATCCTCCTTTTTTTTACCTATTTGGCTCGGCGAACAGATCGCAATATCTTCTCCATACGGACTCTGTTTGCGAAAGTAAATATACCGCCGGAATCAGGAGAACGAGACGGATGCAATGGCACCATTTTCGTTGCATTCTGAGCACTTTGAAAATTGAGCAAATTTTAGACCCCTAGTCCAGATTCTGATCAACCATTCCAATAAGAAGAGGTTTTCTCCCTTTATGAGTTTCCTCATGAATATATGTCTCTGTGTATATCATGTGTGTGATTGATGTTTATTATTTCTGTTGTTCATGACTTGCATAATCTTGATGATCGCTTGAAGAAGGTTAATAAGATTTTAATAGGCATAAAATTGTTTAAGCACAATAACAACTGATTCACCCCCCCCCATCTTAGTTGTCTTAGTATTTCCAGCAATTGGTATCAGAGTGGGTTCCTTTTATTTAAAGGTAGCTCAGTAATCTTAAACATGACAACTGATGAAGGACCCTCAACCAATAAGGCCCCCCTATTCAGTGGAACAAACTTTTTCTTATGGAAAGTTAGGATGAGAACCTACATAATGGATTTAGGTGCAGATGTATGGGATGTCGTAGAGATTGGTTATGTAAAGCCAATTGTACTAGCTAATAAGGATGACAAGATAGAATTCATCTTCAACACTAAGGCTATGAATTTCATTCTAAGTGTGCTTGCTGAAGTAGATTTTGTAAAAGTTATGCACTTAGAATCTACCAAAGAAATGTGGGACAAACTCATTAGCTGTTATGAAGGTAATGAGAAGGTAAAGGATTCCAAGCTTCAAACCTATAGATTACAATTTGAACAAATAAAAATGAATGAGGATGAAACAATTAATAATTTTTTCTTAAGAGTTGAGAAGCTTGTGAATGCCATGAAGGGTCTTGGTGAGAAGATTGAAGACTCTTTTTTAGTTCGAAAGATTTTAAGATATTTACAAAATAGATTTAATCCAAAAGTTTTTGTAATACAAGAACTGAATGATCTTAAAAAAATTTCTATTGATCAACTTCTAGGAACTCTAACTTCTTATGAAATGAGGATTAGTAAGGATAAACCCACCTCTAGAGAAGCATCATTTAAATCAGATAAGAATGAGGATTCTAAGCATGATGAAATTGAAGCAAAATTTGTGAGAATACTAAAGAAAGGATCGGGAAAATACCAAGGCAAGATGCCCTTCAAATGTTTTAACTATGGAAATATAGGTCACTTTGCATCTAAGTGTCCACACAAGAAGAAGGACCAAAACTCTGAATGTGAAGAGAAGTACAAATCCAAGAGATTTGGTAAAAATAAAAGTTTATGTGTAAACAATGATGACTCTTTAGAAGACACAGATAGTGACTCTTCCTGTGAAGATAAGGTTAATGACTTTGTGCTTATGGACAAAGAGGATTATGAAAATAAGAGAACAAGAAGCGATGTTAATGATGAATAAGTTTTGTTTGATATGGAAGGTGAACTAATTAATGCTTTAGAAGAGATTGAGAGACTCAAACTTAAGAAGAGAAAAAAAAAACAGTTGTTGATACAATTTGAAAAGAATGGTAAAAAACCTGATGAAGACTTTGCCCTGCTAAAAGTGGAGTTAGAAGAGGAAAATAAAAAAGAGGACACTTTGAAACAACATTTATCAGAGAAGAAGGAAAGATGTGAAACCTTGGAAGAAGAGGAAGTAAGAACCAGAAAAGAGATGGAGAAGTTTAAAGAATCACATCTGCAAAATATTCCAAGCATTAAAGCCTCATTAGAACTAAACGACGTTCTGAGAAAACAGATATCTCCCTTGTAATAGACTGGTTTAGGATATGTAATTGGTTCAAGCAGAAAATAGACAGAAAGAAAAGAGCCAGTAAAGATGATCAAGTTCCAAGTCAGTGGACAATCAGACCATGTGAGTACTCTGCAACCAAAAGCTAATAAAGACAAGATGATCTCTGATAAAAAAGAAAGATATAAGAATATGGAGAAACAAATGTCAAGAAGAAGGGCATCCTTTAGGTACCAAAATTTCTTCCATGGTTACTGTTTTTACTGCTCTAATTTTGGTCATAAGATTGCAATTTTTCAAATTAAGTTTAGAGACATGCAACTGAGGAGATCAAGAAATAAACAATCTTTGCACCATAGAACTAAACAACCAATGAGTAGACAAAGTTGCACCAATCACATTGAACTATTTAAAAATTATCTCGAATGCTATAACTGTCATAACTTCGGCCAAAAAGATACAAACTGCCATCTGAAGAATTACAAAGTAGATCCAAGGATAAAACCCTTAGCTAGAAATGGCAACACATGGGAAAAGAAAGATAGTGAAAAATGTGGTCTAGTACTTTCAGCTCAAAAACAAAAGAACCACAGGTATATAGATAGTGGATGTTCCAAGCAAATGACTGGATACAAGGATAAGTTTTTGTCTATAAGTAAAAGAAAAACAAGAAATGTGACCTTTGGAAATGATGAACCAAGTAAAATCAAGGGTAAATGGATGATCAGTTTGAGTAATGTCAAAGGAAAAGCCCAGGATGTTCTTCTTGTAGATGGGCTGAAACATAATTTTCTCGGTGTAAGTCAAATGTGTGACAGAGGATGTGAAGTGGTGTTTACTTCCAAAGATTGTAAGATAAAGTTTGTAAACTGAGGACAAGTGGTGGCTAAAGGCATAAGGACATAAAACAATGTCTATGTTTTGAAAGAAGAAAAAGAAGAATGTCACTTGAGAAAGTATGATGAAAGTTGGTTATGGCATAGGAGACTTGGACACATAAATTTTTATTATATAGTCAAACTTAGAAAAAGTGGGGCAGTAAAAGATCTTCCAAAGATATCAAAGCCATATGATTCTGTATGTAAACCTTACCAAATAGAAAATCTTACCCAGACACAGTTTAAATCTAAGAACTTTGCATCAACAGAGAAGCCACTTCAGTTAGTACATATGGATTTATGTGGACAATCAAGGAAGGAAGGAATAGGAAAAGAAAATTACTTCATGTTGATTATTCATGATTATTTTAGACTTACATGGGTTGTCTTTTTGAAAGAAAAATCTGAAGCATTTGAAAAGTTCAAAGTGTTTAAGACTCTAACTGAGAATCAAATACGAAAAAGAATGAAGGTAGTAAGGTCTACTAGAGGAGGAGATTTTAGTTCAAGGGACCTCAAAGAGTTTTTTGATAAACATGGGATCAAAAGAGAGTATACTATTCCAGGGACTCCACAACAAAATGGAGTAGTTGAGAGACAGAATAGATCAGTTCAGCATATGGCAAGATCAATGATGAATGAAAGGAATATTCCTCAGACATATTGGGTAGAAGCAATTCATACAGAAGTACATATTCTTAACAAATCTCATCTCAGGCCACAAAATGACAAGACTCCTTATGAACTATGGTTTGGAAGACTTGCTTCAATCAAGCATTTTAAAGTTTTTGGGAGTAAGTGTTATATCAAGATTAATGATGAAAATCTTGGAAAATATGATGACAGGGATGATAAAGGTATCTTCTTAGGGTATGCTACAAACAGTATAGGATACATATGCTATAATAAGAGGCTGCATAAATTGGTTGATTGCATTGACATAAAAGTTGATGAAGAGATCCCAGTACGAGATGTAAGCAGTGTTGAATCAACAATAGAGGATATAGTTGAAGATGAAGATGAACAAGTCCAAGAATTAGAAAAATAAGAATCTGAGTCGGATGAAGATACAAATACTCAGGAAAACTCAAATCACCAGAGAGCATCAAATCCTTCCTCCATAATTACTCAAAAGAATCAGCCTGCAATTCAGATAATTTGTGAGAAAGGAAAATTTGTACAAACCAAGAGAAGGATAATCAAATACACCGAGCAATCACATATAGCCTTCATATCCATGGTGGAACCCAAGAACTTTAATGAAGCCAATGAACATGTAAATTGGTTAAAATAAATGAATGAGGAACTAGATCAGATTGAGAAGAACAATACCAGGGAGCTTGTTCCTAGACCTGCATATACGAATGTAATTGAATCCAAATGGGTGTTTAAGAATAAAATGAATGAACAAGGAAAAATTGTTAGGAATAAAGTCAGATTGGTCTGTAAGGGGTATGAAAAAGTTGAAGGACAAGATTTTGATGAAACCTTTGCACCAGTGGCAATATTGGAAGCCATCAGAATGTTTCTTGACTATGTAGGTCATAAGAACTTTAAAGTATATCAAATGGATGTTAAGTCATCTTTTCTTAATGGAGACCTAGAAGAAGATGTATACATGGAACAACCTGATGGATTTTCAATGACAGATAATCCTGACCATGTTTGTAAGTTGAAAAAGGAATTATATGGACTGAAATAGGCACCACAAGCTTGGTATTGTAGACTGGACAAATTTCTACAAGACAAAGGATTCAAGAAAGGTTATGTTGACAATAATCTATAGATTAAGTCTGAAGGTGATGATTTATTAGTTGTTTTGGTTTATGTAGATGACATTGTTTTTGGATGCACTAATGACTCTTCACTTCAGTGGTTTTCTAATTCAATGCAGACTGAGTGTGAGATGTCCATGACAGGAGAACTGTCATATTTTCTTGGTTTATGAATAAATTAGATTTATGCAGGGTTATTTATCTCTCAAGGAAATTATTTGAAAGAGATGTTAAAGAGGTTTCAGATGGAATATTGTACACCTGTGAGCACACCTATGGTGGTTGGTTGCAAGCTCAGTAAAGATGGTATTTCACCTGATGTTGATCAAAGAACATATCAATCAATGATAGGTATTCTTTTGTACATCACAACATCCCGTCCTGATATAATGAAAGATGTTGGAATGGTAGGTCGTTATCAGTCTGCTCATAAAAAAAGTAATTTAGCAGTTGTCAAGAAGATATTCAAATATTTGAAGGGTACAATGACTTATGGTCTCTGGTATCCTAGAAATCAAAATTTTCAATTAACCACATATTCAAATGTTGATTGGGGAAATTTTTTGGATGAGAAAAATATCACCAATGGAGGTGCATTATTATTAGGTGACTCATAGTAGCATGTCTTAGTAAGAAGAAAGGATCTGTTTCATTATCAACTACATAGGCCGAGTACATTATTGTTGCTACTTGCTTCACTCAGATTTTATGGATGACACAAACTCTTGTAGATTTGAAGATAACTTATACTGATCCAATTCCACTTCACTGTGATAACACCAGTGTATCCAAAAATCCTATTCTCCATTCAAAGATGAAGCATATACCAATAAACTATCATTTTCGCAAAGAGCAGGTTACAAACAGAGTTATTCAGCTGAATTATATTCCTTCCACAGAACAAATTGCAGACATCTTTACTAAACCCCTAGCCAAGATACCATTTGAATATCTCCGTTAGAAGTTGGGTGTCAACCCTTCTCTCACCTAAGAGAGTCCATCCTATCATGGGGAGTATGTGTTGGTATAATATATGATACCTCTGAAAAGTACTACAACAACTTAGGGGGAGCATGTCTTATTTGACATTGATGTCAATGGCAGAGAAAAGGTGTGGTCTAGATGCTACAGTTGGAGGTCTAAGCAGAACAATGTAGCTTTTCAGGGTTTCCATCAGTGCCAAAGGGGGGAGATTTTTGTCATGTTTTATAGGGAGCACATGCTTTTCATTGATGGCAAGAACAACAACAAAAAAAACCACGAGATCATAGAAGAAAAGAAATCTCAGAAGAGATAGCGGTCGAGAAGGGAAGACGAGGTCCAAGAGATAGACTCGCAGGAGGAGAAAAGGTCGAGACCCGTGAACACTTAGAAAAGATTCTAAGTCAGAGAGATCAAAAGTTCAGAAGGAAGAGTGAAAGTGGTCGTTAGATCGTTGATCCATAGGACCAACAACCGTCAGATTCAATTAATGGAAGGATAGGATAAGAAAGGGATGAGATCTTAGATCTCGATCACCCAAATTTTTGTCAGCTATTGGATCGAAATAAATGGGAGGATAGGATGAGAAAAGATGGAGAGTCGTTGGATTTAATCTAAGGAAAATTTTCATTGTAGATAGATAGAGGCATTGATATAATATATTGATTAATGAACGACATTTGTTTCGGGTCTAAATATGTGAGGAGGTTATTCTCCGGAGAAATCACTTCAAGAGTTTCAGTTTTAGATTTGAAATACCCGAAGCCCTGAAAGCCAGAGAGCTGAAATAAATTGTCAACCATTGGATCATCCAAAGAATATCGCGATCAT
>JZKD02S0120170.1:760502-791059 GCA_000966675.3 Picea glauca | reverse complement strand
TATATATATATATATATATATAATTCAAATTTAAATAGACATAAACATTCTGCTCATACACATATTCATGCGGAAGTGACAATAAACACATACATGTAACATATAAAGGAAATACTCATAAAATTATAACACATGTGAAAGATACACAAAATGCAATCAACATAGAATTGGTACTTATCATTTTTATGAGAAGACCATTGACTGCGTGCTGATCTTCTATGAACCTCCCAACCTTACACCATGTTGCTCCTAGCTATCAGTAGTGGGTCGCCTCTGAGATGGGAATAAACTCCACGCAGGGTAAATTAAATCCTAGGCTAGGCTGAGACTACAAAAAGATGCACAATGCAACATGAAGTATTCCCTTGAAGGAGGGTACTTATGCCCACTGCTCATAGAATTTCATTCCCCACATGCTTGTCCCACCCCAGGAATATACACCGTCATTGTTCCACAGTCCATTGGATGCTCCACTTCCCTTCCAAGGCTTCAACAATAGGTCATATAAGGTTTTCTCAAATTTTGGTAGCTTCTGTTGGACTCCCTCAAGGAGAAATCACTTCCCCATCAATTTCTCTCATCTAGAGAAAGTTTTTCACAGTCCTGACAACCTACTTCTTCAAACCACAAGCCTATTCAAACCACAAGCCTCGCAACCTGCTTCTTTTGTCCATATCTTAATTCCAACGGGTAACCATAGTAGCAAACCTGGGTAAGGCAAGGTATGAGCTCAAAAAAATACCAGTGCGTGCAAGTTACCGAGGTTCACAAAGACAAAGAGTTCAACAATGGCAGAAATTGGCTGACTACATGCCTTCTCAGTGCGTGAGTGAATGGGTGCGAAGGATGGCTAAAATCGTGAGTGAACCCATGAGGAAAGATGGAAAGAATGGCTAGTGAACCCCCACAATGACAGAGTTTCCCCCATAAAACTGCATGCATCCTGGATGACACATGGTTCTCCAGGAGCCCATTCTTCTCCACTTGGAGTTCATTCCTATCCACTTGGAGTTGATTCCTCTCCCCAAAGGAACTTAGGATAACATGGTTTATTTCCCAAACTTTAGTAATTTAGGAAATACATTATAATATTCCATTGGGTTAAGCCCTCAATCTTAGCCCCTTTTTCCTAGCCTCTCATCCCCCCTCCCTTTCCCTTCCTAGTGGAGCTTAGTCCCCCATAACGCTTTGTTCGTGGTCGGTCTACATGAAACAATGTATTTTTTATTAATGATCTGCATAATTACATATACAAAATTCGGCTCACTGGCCTTAACATCTAGGCTCTCTGGCCTAATAAACACATAAGCCTTTCAACTTATAAACATTTGTCTCACTAGCCTATAAACATAATTACAATTTAGTAGGGTCTCGTCCTTGGGATATTACATTTACCTACCCTATGGATTTGTTCCTGAGCAATTTGACTTTCTGGTCTAGGATACGTACTGGTTCCACCCAGAGATCGCTTTCATGCTCCATCTGGATCACATTCCAATCAATTATGTGGTTAGGGCCAAGAACATATTTATTTAATAATGATACATGAAACACATTATTCACTCTCATGGATGGTGTCAATGCTAATATGTATGCAACCGACCCTATATTTTCTATTATTTCAAAAGGCCCACAATATCTTACTTCCAACTTTGGGAAATTGCCTAATCTTATTGAATTTCTTTTTTCCTATAATTTTAAGAACACTTGTTCTCCCACTTTAAAATATCTAAACACTCTTGTTTGCATAGATTTTTTTCCTATCCTGGGAAACATTTAAATTTGGTTTCATCTTTACCATCTTCTCTTCCATTTCCTTTAACAAATATGACCCAACAATTGCTCTTTTTGATGGTTTATCCCAACTCATTGGAGTGTTACATTTTCTGCCATACAATGCTTCAAATAGACTCATCTTCAATGAGGCCCGATACCAATTGTTGTAGGAAAATTCAACTAAATGAACATAATCTTCCCACTTTGATGGTTGATCCATCACATACATTCTAATAATGTTCTCAATTATTTTGTTGGACCTTTATGTTGCCCATAAGACTTTGGGTGATATGTTGTACTAATATTTAAATTTGTCCCAAATCCTTTGAACAAAACTTTCTGAAAATTAGATGTGAAATTGGGATCTTTGTTTGAAACTATTTCCTTAGGCACTCTATGTAACCAAGCAACTTCCTTCATATATATTTATGCAATATTTGTTGCCTTGTGTATAGTATTTACTAGGATAAAATGTCTTTCCTTAGTCAATTTATCCACCACCACCGTGATGGAATCATGTTGCTTCACCATTCTGGGAAACTTTGTAATAAAATCAACCATGATAACTTCCCACTTCCATTTTGGAATGGGAAATGGCTGTAGAAAACATGCTATATTCCCATGTTCAATCTTCACTTTTTTGCATTCTAGAAAACTGGCTATGTAATTAGCCACTTCCTTTTTCATTCCTAGCCAAAAGTATTGGATTTCCACACCTACAATTGTATTTTGATATCCTAGGTTCCCGACATATGGCACATTATGCATTTATTTCAAAACTACATTTTTCAGCTCACTCGAATTTGACACATACACCTTACCTTTGTACATTATTATTCCATCTTCTTTCAACTCATAAGAATTAAATTTCTACTGAAAATTTCCTTCTTGTAATATCTCTTTTACTTTTAGATAATGTTGATTTGAATTTGTTGTTGTAATAATTTGGTCTTTCAGATCAGTCATGTACATGATGAGAGCTGCAATATGCTTCTCATGAGCTATCTTACAGAGTGTATTAACCACTTGATTTTATTTTCCCTTTATATGCTTAATTTCAAAGTCATATTCACTCATAAATTCCATCCATCTAGATTTTCTGGCATTTAGTGTTGGTTGTCAAAAAAAATGTTTCAGACCACAATGATTTGTCCTTAGCTTGAATCTCTTACCCAAAAGGTAATGTCTCCACATTTTTAATGCATGTACAATAATTACTAACTCTAGATCATAGGTAGCATAATTTATTTCATGCTCTTAATTTTCTGGACTCATAGCATACCACATGATCCTTTTGACTAAGGAATCCACCAAGCCCTTCCTTGCATGAATCAATGCATATAAATAAATCTTCATTCATATATGCAATCTTCAATATTGACACACTTTTCAATATTTCCTTCAACTACTGAAAACTCTCTTCACACTTGGAAGTCCATTCAAATTTCACTCCCTTCTTTTGCAAATAAGTGATTGGACTTGCAATCTTTGAGAACCCTTTTATGACTATTCGATAATAATCAGAAAGAGCCATGAATGATATGACCTATGTCACATTCTTTGGTGTTGGCCATCCTCTAATGGCCTTTATCTTCTTAGGATCAACTTCTATCCTTGTTGTTGATATTATATGCCCCAAGTAGTGAATCTTTTTTTGGTAAAAGATGTGCTTACTTAGCTTAGCATACAATTTATGCTCTCTTAAAACTTGCAACACCATTCTCGAATGTTGCGCATGTTCCTCTTATGACTTAGAGTAGACAAGATTTCCATATAGGACCACAATCATAAACTTGTCCAGGTAATCCCTTAACACTCCATTCATCAAACACATAAATATTGTTGGGGCATTCGACAGTCCAAATGGCACTACCATGAACTCATAATGCTCATAACTTGTCATAAATGTTGTCTTTCTGATGTATTCTTATTTTATCCTCATTTGATGATAATTTGATCTCAATTCAATCTTGGAAATGATTCTTGCACCTTTCAGTTGATCAAACAAATCATGAATTTTTGGAAAAGGATATTTTTTCTTTATGGTGACCTTATTCAACTATCTTAAATCAATGAAAATCCTTAAGGTTCCATATTTCATCTTTACAAAAAGAATTGGGGATCCCCAAGGTGACACACTTGGGTGTATATACCCCTTCTTTAACAACTCCTCAAGTTGCATTTGCAACTCCTTCAATGTTGGTGTAACCATTCTATAAGGTGACTTGGACACTGGGGAAACTCTTGGCACCAAATAAATAGAGAAATAAATGTCTCTTTTTGTTGGAAATCCTGGGATTTCTCTAAAAAAATCCTCAAAATCCTTCAAGACCAAATGGTCTCTAGTGCTTGTCATTTTATCTTTGGCTTCTTCTTCCATGTGGGATGCAAAAATCTAACATCCCTTTTTGAAACTCTTCTTCAACTGCATATATGAAATCTCTATAACAACTAAAGCTCTCAGAATGCCTTGAATCTTACCTTGCTTCCCTTCTTTATAAAGACATGTGATTGTCTTGTTGTAACAGTCTAGGACCGCATGGTGTTTTACCAACTAATCCATGCCAATTAGAAAATCATATGAACCCAATGGTATGATGTGTTGAGAATGTAGCAAAGAATGTCTTCCACACATTTCAACATCCTATCATGGTGGAAGACAATGAAACATTAGTCAAGTTGATTAAATTAAAATTTTCCCTAACTCTAACTTAGGAAAAGGACTGTTGATGTGTTATATTCTTTAGTTGACTTTATTGAGCACCTTTACTAAGGTTAAAGTGAAAAATAATTTAAGTGATGGATGTTTTAATATTATTCATCCATATTGGAGAGTGAGGGAGATTTAATCTCAACCCTCCATCCTTATGACATTATAGTTTTCACTTGCTCAACTAAGTATAAGGAGAATCAACTTGGATAAGGGGGATGAATTAGATCATTGAGAGATCCATTAGAAGAGAATCCATCTAGGATTTGTGAGAAGAGAGTATTGTAGGGAGAAAGAAGAGGACTTCCAACTGTATATCGACTCACTTCCAGGGTCAAGAACATGCCAAATACTTTAGGCAACAAAGGAGTTATCAAAGGTGATGCAATGCTCACGCAAGAGCCATACAATTTATGCAAAGGCACTTGTGCAGGTTTTTTTAATAGAAATGGGATTTCTAGAGGTTGAAAGAGGGGCCATACTTAATCTTGGAAGATTTACACTGAGGTTTTTCTTAGTATTTATTGGGGCCTATTTACTGTAAGAAGATATCTATATTTTCTTATTGAGTAATAAAAATCTCCAAATCTGTTGCATTGGTTTTCCCTCTAGGGTTTTTCTAGGGACTATTGTCCAAAAATATTTCTGTAGATGTGATGTGATTGTTGTTTTCTTCTACCATTATGTTCTTGGTTTAATATTATTCCTTGCATAATTAATTATTGAGAAAATAGGCTAGAGAAATCTATTAGAAGTGAAATTTAACTCATTATTGTACCGGGTTTAAAGAAAATTCACATGGTATCATAGTAGGACTGTTGAAGAAGAAGTATTGCAAGAGGATATGTTGAAAATAACAATAGAGGAGTTCATATATGAAAAACAAAAGGGTATATTACAACACATAATCATTTTCAACTATGGTCATGATCTTAAGAATGGAATATAGGCTTCATGGTGCTCAAAACTTTGCCACATGGAAGGAAAGGGTCACTATGATCTTGGATGTCAATGATTTCCTTGATCATGTTGATACTAAATCAATAGCTCCCATAGATGATATTGCATTGGTGACCTGGAAGAAGGGTGAGGATAAATTCAATCTGCATACTCCTTGATGGGGTGAAGGATAACATAATCCCTCATATCACCAGGAAAATGTTCGCTAAAGAGGTGTGGGCTACCTTAAATGTCCTTTACCAAACTTAAAATGAAAATAGGGTGATGGTGCTTTGAGAGAGATTGAGAAGTACCAAAATGGGAAAAGGGGAAGGTTTGGTTCACTACCTTACTCGACTTACTAAGGTCAGGGATGATCTAGGCATAGTAGGTGAGAAAAATGAAGAGTATGATTTGTTTCATGTGGCATTGAATGTTTTTTCAAAGTCTTGGGATGTGTTCATGCATGGAGTTGTATCTCGGAAGAAAATCCCTGTTTGGAATTGGTTATGGGATGATTTTATGTAGGAGGAGATTATACTTGGTCAGTCAGGATCATCATCTTCACCACACATTGGGGATGAAGAAGGGTTGGATCTTGCTAGAAAAGGAAAGGGAAAGCAAAAGAAAAAGAAGGGTGGAAAGAAGAACATTGAATTCTCAAAATTTAAATGTTTTCAGTGTCACGATATGGGACACTTTGCGTCACAGTTTCCAAACTATAAGAAGAAGAGACAACCAAAAATGGAAGATTCTACAATAGTAGATGAGTTTTCCAAAAGCTTCGAGGAGGATTTTGCTTCATAACTTGTATGTCTAGCACAACAGTCTCAGACATGTGGTTTGTGGAAAATAGAGATTCTTTTCATATAACAGGGTGCAAGGCATTTTTCACTATGATATAGGAGGGAGGCGTGAATTTGGTTATAGATCTTGGAGATGAAATGCACTACAAGGTGCAATGGTTTAGCACGGTTTCATTTCAGAGGGTGTCGGGTAAACCACTCAAGTTTGGTGACATAATTTATGTTTCGGGGTTGACAAAGAACCTCATCTCAATCTCTACTCTGGAGGATAAAGGGTATGAGGTCACCTTCCATAAGGGAAGAGTGTCCTTCAGGTCAGCAAGGTCAAGTGAGAAGATGGACATGATGATTGGGGTTCGATAAGAGAAGGTGTACAAGCTTTAGTTTCAGCTAGGGATAGAATCAGTTAGTACAACCATAAACGTGGGAAAGTTGTGGAATAGAAGGATGGCGCACATACACTTTGGTGTGCTAGGGAAATTGAGACATGTAGTCATAGGGTTTCCTAAGTTCATCTTAGAGAGACATGACCCTTGCAAGGGTTGTGCAATGGAAAAGTATACATGAAGACCATTTCCACCGAGTGAGCACAGATCTAAGGGAGTTTTGGATTTGATTCATTCAGATGTATGTGGTCTAATGAGAGTGGAGTCAATGAGTGGGTTCAAATTTTTTTTTCTGTTTATTAATGAATACTCTATGAAAACCTAGATTTACTTCCTGAAGGCCAAGGATGAGGTCTTCAACAAGTTCCACAAGTTAAAGGATCTAGTAGAGAACCTAACTAGTAGGAAGATTCAAGTTTTGAGATATGAAAATGAGGGTGAGTACACCTCCAAGGAGTTTGTGGATTATCACACAACAACATGGATCAAGGAGAAACTAACAATTCCTCACAATCCTTAGTAGAATGGAGTGGTCGAGAGTAAGAACAAGATTGTAGTCGGAGCAGCACGAGCAATGATACATGATCAAGGTTTTCCACTATTTTTATGGGAAGAGGCTAGTCACACTACTGTATACATATAGAACAAGTGTCCCCACATAGTTATGGGGAATTTGAAACCTGAGGATGTATTTACAAGTACCAAACTAGATGTGAGTCATATTTTCATCTAGGAAAGCGCATGTTACTGTCATGTCCCTTCGGAGAAGAGGATAAAGTTGGAACCCATAATGGATAAGGGGTTACTTGTTGGATATAACGAGGCTTCTAGTTCAAGGAGGAGTGTGCATTGAGGAGGTCTAGAGACTTGTCAGTGCAAGACTAGTAGGGACAGGATTCAGGAGTCAAGATTGAGTAGGCACTGAGTCAGAGCATAGGATCAGAAAGTCAAGAAAAAGGTACTAGTACATGTACAGGGGTTGAGAGGGATACTATTGGATAGGATCATTAGGAATGAGATGATGATGAGGAGGAGCAACATGATGCAGTTCCATAGGAGTAGGATACTAGGCCATGACGTAATTGGTATAAGTCCACAATCAATTATTCTAGACTAGCAGGGCTTCTAGAGAGATATTTTAGACAAAGTAAACCACCAGAGAGACTTGGGTACATGGCATTAATGACACAACTTATTGATGCAAAGCCTTCCACTTATCAGCACGTTGCACAACATGCAGTGTGGCAAGAGGCCATGATGGAGGAGTACAAATCCATCATGAAAAATGGTGTATGGGAGGTGGTTCCTAGACCAGAAAGGAAGAAGGTGGTTGGATCCAAGTGGATCTACAAGGTCAATCATGTAGCAAACGAAAGCGTGGATAAGTAAAAATCCCACTTCGTGGTCAAGGGGTTTTCACATTGAGAGGGATTTGACTATGAGGATATTTTCACTCTGGTAGCCATATATACATCAATCAAGACTGCTATTTCTTTAGAAACAGATATGGGGTTGGTGAGTTCACCAAATGGATGTGAACACTACCTTCCTCAATCGAGTTGTTGAGGAGGAATTATATGTTGAGAAGCCATAGGGGTTGGAGGTCAGTGCTAGAGAGACACATGTTGGAAGATTGAGGTGAGCCTTATATGGGCTCAAGCAGGCACCTCGGGCTTGGTACTCGAGGATTGATAGCTACTTGAGAGAGATGGGTTTTCAGTGGAGCGAGGCAGACCTAAACCTGTAATTTCTTGCAAGGGAGGTACCTCTCATACTGGTGTTGTACGTAGATGAATTATTTTTGATAGGGGATGAGTGGATGATAGAAGAATTCAAAAAAAATCTTGCATCTGAGTTTGAGATGAAATACCTTGGGTTAATGCATTACTTCCTTGGTCTCGAGGTCTGAAAGCAGGATGGGTGCTTCTTCTTGGGACAAGGGAAGTATACATTGGAGATATTTCAGAGTTTCACAATGCCAGATTATAGGCTCATGTATATGCTTCTAGTGAAAAACTGGAGGAATATTAATGCATCAGATTCAAATATAGTAGACCCCACTATCTATCATCATTTGATTTGATTTCTCATGTATTTGGTTAACACTCAACCATATATAAGTTTTGCAGTTAACTCTTTGATTCAGATCATGGTGGACCCTTGAAGATTTCATTGGATTGTTGTGAAGCATGTACTTTTCTACCTTAGAGTTACATTGGAGTACGAGTTATTATATGAGTGCAATGGTGGAGTGAATTTAGCAGGATTTACAAATGTTGAATGGGCAAGGTGTTCAAAGGACATGAGGAGTACTTCGAGATGTTGTTTCAACATTGGATAGGGCATCATTTTCTGGTTCAACATGAAGTAGAGATCAATGGAATTAAGTTTTGTTTAGGTAGAGTACATGGCTGCTAGGTTGGAATCATGTGAGGCATTGTGTCTAAGGAAGATACTCTTGGGATTGTTCATAAAGGAGATAGAAGCTACTATTATTCACTGTGACAATCAGAGTTGCATCAAGCTCTCTTAGAATCCAATGTTCCATGATCATAGCAAGCACACCAATATCAAGTATCACTTCATCTAGGATTTTGTATAGATAGGATTCATGAGGATTGATTACATACATACTGATGAGTAAATGGAAGACATTTTCACCAAGGCACTCAACAAACAAAAGTTTGAAATTTTCAGAGATTAGATCGGGTTGAAGAAGAATCCCTTCCTCGCTAAGAGGGAGTTTTGAGGATGTAGAAAGGAAGGTCTTCCACACATTGTAGTGTCCTATCATGGTGGGGGATAATGAAATATTATTCAAGTTGATTAAATTAAAATTTTCCCTAAGTATAACTTAGGAAAAGGACTGTTGATGTGTTATATTCTTCAATTGAATTTATTAAGCACCTTTTCTAAGGTTAAAGTGGAAAATAATTTAAGTTGTGGATGTTTTAATCTTATCCATACATCTTGGAGAGTGAGGGAGAGTTATTATCATCCCTCCATCCTTATGAGAATAGGTTTTTCACTTTCTCAAATAAGTATAAGGAGAATCGACTTGGCTAAGGGGGGTGCATTAGATCATTGCGAGATTGATTAAAGGAGCATCGATCTAGGATTTATGAGAAGAGAGATTTGCAGGGAGAAAGAGGATGAATTCTAGCTATAGATCAACTCACTTCTAGGTTCAAGAAGAGGCCAAATCCTTTAGCCAGCAGAGGAGTCGTCAAGGGTGACGCAGGGCTCACGTAGGAGTTGTACAATTTATGTAGAGGCACTTGTTGAAGGTTTTTTTGTAGCATTGGGATTTCTAAAGGTTGAAAGAGGGGTCATACTTTATCTTGGAATATTTACACTGATGTTTTTCTTAGTATTTTATTGGGGCCGATTTACTGTAAGAATATCTCTATATTTTCTTGCTGAATAATAAAAATATCCAAATCTGCTACACTGGTTTTCCCTCCGGGGTTTTTCCAGGGACTATTGTCCAAAAATATTTGCATAGATGTGATGTGATTTCTATTTTCTTCTACTGTTATTGTTATAAAAATAGGATCGTTGAGCAATAAAATAAAACAAATGAGTAAATAAAATAGAGAAGATACACAATACAATAGAGACCTAGATATATGTGGTTCACCTAGTGTGGGCTACATCCACTAGAGAAATTTATAGGTCCTTCATTTTTTATTATCCAAAAAATGAAGTGATACAACCTACAACACAATTGTTGTAACTTCCTCTACTTTCTCTCACAATATCCTCTCTCAGATTACAATATTTGTCATGATACATAGACACAATAAATTTCCCTCATAAAAGAGGGTTGCCTTCTAGGGAAAAAAACCCTAACATAACTTCTACCATCAGATCTGTAACCTTATAAACACTACACCCCCCCTGCACTCCCCTGCATGGAGGAGTGTACATTCTTACAGGTTGTAAAGTCTTCATGGGGTATAAAAATGGCTGAAAACAAAGACCTATGAATCAGGAACAGGCTCCACAACCAACAATTATGTTCTCTATTTAATATTATATTGTGCATAATTAATTGTTGAGAAGATAACCTAGTGAAATCTGTTATAAGTGAAATTTAATTATTTATTGTGTTGGGTTTAAAGAAAATTCACATCATGTTTACATATACCTTCGTGCTTAGTCCATTCATTTCTATCAGAAAAACTTTAACCAAATCATTGATATTTCTCTTATCCCCTGTGGATAATTGAACTAACCAAGATTTTGTATTCTTACATCTTTGCAAGTGAAATATTTCAACAATGTTAACATTTATGTAACTATGTATAGCTCCAAAATCAATCAAAATTTCTATGGGATCATTATTGATCTTACCTTCCACTTCAATCATGGGGGATTGATATTCAGTTTTATTGTTGTCCAAGGTTTCATAAATCCTTGGCATGCTTCCTCCCATGTATTCCACCTTTTTAGCCTTATGAATGTTGTGGAAAGTCCTCATTATTTATCCTTTGTGAGGGCAATCCCTATATAAATAATTTCCCTCACATCCCCAACATTGAACAGGTTGTTTCCTTGGCCTTTTCCCAAATGGATCTACAGTCTTATGCTCATTTTGAGTTGATTTACCTTGCTGATTTTCTTGGGTGTTATTCTTGAAAAAGGTCGCCTTAAAACCTTTCCGACTTTGGTCCCCTTTTTACCTTTCATCTTATCATTCCAAGATTTTTGGAAAATAACTCTTTCTTTGCTTTGTTCATTAATGTGCCTTGATCTCCTTATGGTTTCCTCCAAAGTATTGGGATTATCATATTGTATCATGTCACTATAGAAGGAGGGTAACCCACTTATAAACCTTTGGATTTTGACCTTCTCATCCTTGATGAAGTCAACATACTTCAAAAATTCAAAGAACCACTTCTCATATTGCCCCATTGTCGTGGTTCCCAACTTGAGTTCAAAGAATTCTTTCATATCCCTTTCATAGTAATTCTCAAACAAATATTTCTCTTAGAAATATCCTTTGAAATTTCTACATGAGATTATATTCCCATAAAGGTTCTTGGATTGCTTGAGCTAATCCCACCACATGGTTGCCTTACCTTGCAAGTGGTAGGTGGAAATTATAGCTTCTATCTGTGAGGGGTAATCATGCAGCTGGAAATATTTTTTCATTTCAAAAATCTAGGATTCTTCCTCTTCTCCTTTCTTGTGCTCACCATTGGAAGTAGGTTGCTTGAGTTTCCTGAGTTCACCTTACAAGATGTCTTCTTCAAGCCTTCTCCTTTTTCTCTAAACATGAGACACACTTGGGATGCTCCTTGGTACTAAACTTCCATGATTCCTTCTAGTGGACTTCTTTGGAGAATGATGGCACTTAATCATTCTTCTTGACTTCCTATCATTCCCATGATCATCCCTTTTTCTATGGGATTTAGAAGTTGATACTTTTCTAGCACTAGTTGCTTACTTAGTGCTAGAATCCTTGTTGACTTTCTTATGAAACATATTCAAAATTTGAAGTATCGCTTCTGAATCCTTCATGATTCTTTCATTATCATCCATGTATCTCTACACTTCTCTATGTAGGCTTCTCATACTAATAGGATATTTCATGTCCCTTATTCCATTTGACTCTATCTCAGCATTCCCCATGTTGACATGCAGACCTATGAACTCTTCCTCATTGCTATAAGATCCTTGAGCATCATCTATAACCCCAATCCTCATATAAGAAATAAAGTTTCTTTTTGTACCTCTAATTTTGCAAGAAAATTGCATGTAATCATTATTGTTAGAAACATGCATAGCATAAAACATTCCATCCATTAGAATATGAGTTATTTCCTCATCAATTCATGAAGGACACATTGCACCAATTCAAAATTTGATTTCTTATATGCATTCCTCTTTGAAACAAATTTCCAATGGCTATAGTCATGCCTCAATATGAGTTAGGACAGATAAGTTACAACATCTACATGCTGCAATTTTCCACTCTTTTACTGCTACATAAATCTATTTAATATTTTCTGAGAAATTGCATTTCCCAATTCAAAATTATAGGTTAACAAATATCTTCTACTACTCAAGGCCTTTCCAATGACTATTTGTTTGCTCAAATTTGAGATCCAAGATGAAAGTTATGGTTTGAAGAAGTTTTGGATGTTTTACCCTATTTACCCATATATAATATAGGTGTCTTATTTCTCTTCCTATGCATTTTCAGGTACCTATAATCAAAATATGACTCCACCAACGACTTCTATGGGTCACAATATTTCCATCAACTGCTTCGGTACCCCAAACAGACTTCTGAGCATGGAGTTATTCCCTTTGGACGTAAAACTAGTGCCAAAATTGTACCCTCATTGTTTTGGCTATAACTGTCTCATACAAACTCCATTTTGCGAACCATTTATCTCATTGGATAGATCTCTTCGAGTTCTTTTATTTGAGTTGTAGAGAAAAATTGTACCATGTTAGATTCTATTCTCATGGGTTTTTATTGGCTAAAAACGTCGTTTATGGCATCAAAATCACCCCGCAAGTTAATGACCCTCAAAAACCACAAAACATTGCATAAAACTGACTATTTTACTACCATAACAACCTTTAAATATGAATTGTTGATCTCATATCAAGAGAAAAAAATGTTGATTTGAATCTATCGGCCATCGGTGATCACCAATTTCGTTTGGCCATGTGCAACAATTTCGCCAATCTACTAACGTGATCATTGACCATCGACCCATTTCCTCGACAACTGATTTGTGCACAACTCTAAACCAGATGATTCAACTATTGTCCATTTACAATATTCGTTGAGTAATGAAACTACTCATTGATTCTCTCGATTCCCAACCATCGACCCATTGACAATTGATGATCCTTGACGACTATCGAAAACAATTCCCCAAATTAACTGACTTGACCATCGACTACTTCTGTTGGATAACGTGGAAACTATTGTTGTGGAATGACATGTATCTGCTAATGTGGAATGACATGTGGATGATGATTTCATAATCATTTTCCCTTGATCCAGATTATTTTCGGCACGAAATGAGAGAGGAGATATAATAAATAAATTACAGAGATATATCATATATCCAATAATATAATAGATATTTATCAAATATATAACCATACACACAAAGATACAGTAATACACAATTTATATTAATGAGCGACATGTACAAAACTGTAGAAATATAGAGTGAAACACTCATTATAATGGTGGCAGATTATCTTTGAGAAGATATGTGAAAACTATGCTCATTTTCAAAAAGATGATTGTTACAATGAGGCTCCAAAGGCCTTTGTAACATAAGAAAATAAAAAACCCTAACCCCAGAAGATGAAAAGCCAACATTTTTGTGGACCCCATTTTGGGTAGTTTGATGTATCCACTTCTCAGGGGTGTAACTTTGGCATACTATCTTTGTTTGGGGTGCACGATATATCGATGGAAAGGTATCAATGATGAGCTTCATTTTGGGGTCTCAATGTGAGCCTTTGGTTATTATTGAGGTGCCCAAATGCAAAAAATATTTGTTTAGTCCCTCAAAATGGCCCAGGAAGTTTAGGAGTGATATCCACCTGGATCATCCCTCCATCAACCATCGATCGATTAAATTAAATTACCAAACACTTTGAAGAATTAGTCGACAGCCAACCATCGATGTGTCAGTCATCAATGACTCCTCTTTCCTGATTGAAAATACTTCATCGAGTTCGACTAGCCTTCGACCACTGACCCATCATCCATTGGAAACTTCCATCAATGATTGAAAACAATTTGCTGGATTTTTCCAACCCCTGACCTACAACCATCGTTGGTTAGAGATATCTTATGGTTGAACCAAATTCATTACCCTTTTGGCCGACCCGGCCATCGAGAGTTGACGATTTCTCTTGGTGGAATTTAACACTTAGAATTTTTTTTACTTTTCTCTGATTGAACTAGACTGTCAATATCATCTATTTCACAACCCATGAAATGGATCCCAGTTACTTATTTACCCAACCTTTCAAACAACCAAAACCTTATGATTTTTTAAATTTATCAAGGTGAATATTGACCATTGATCTTGAGATTAAATGCGATATCAACCCTTAATTCACCAAACCATTTGTAATGCTACAGGTAGCCATGAAAACTCAAATTTCTACCATTCCAAGCTAAATGTTGATCTGCAACTTTATCGCTTAGCTCCATGGAACTGTTTGAAAACTGAGAGGGGGGGTGAATAAGTATTAATACTTTTATTTATTTAACCATTATATAACTATTCAATGATATTCAATCATAATTCAATATAACATCAATACCATAAATCAATGTAGAAACAACACAAAAAAGTACACCGAATTTTTACATGGTAACTCGATATGGGAAAAAACCACAAATTTATTTCATTATTTTTCAAAGAGTACATTCATCAAAAGCACAAATTTCCAATTTCTCTAGATACAACTTGAAGGAGGCGCCAACCCCCTATTTACATGCTACAACCTGAAGGAAGCTCCAACTCCCTAATTTTCTAGCTCCAACCAGAAGGAGGCTACAACCCACTTTCCTTGCCCTGTCCAATTGCCCTAAAATATAAATGTAGACAACTCTATCACTACCTATGCAGTTGTAACTGATAACCTATTTTTATTGTTGTTCCTAATACCTATGTTTCTTCTACTGATATCCCTATCTCATAAATAAATGCAACCACGCATACCTTATACCAAAATCCACAAAAGCCTTCTTCAAATCAAGTGCTCATAACTCACTGAGATATACAAGTTCATGATTTATTCAGAATAAATCCCTAACACACTCAGGAAGACATACCTTTACCCTTAAGATGAACTAAGTTCCTAATCTCTAATCTTCTTGTATTTTTCCTCACAGGTTAGTGACTATGTGTATTGTATGCTTGTGAGTATCCTCACTTTCCCATACTGTAGCTCGTGGATGTTCACACTTTTCCTCTTGAAACTCGCACACATTCTCAAGGAATTACTATATGAATTCATTTCTCTCGATTCCTGCAAACCCCTTCCTTCACTGGAATTCTCTGAACTCAAATCATTGCCTCAGATATCCAATCTGTATGCTCACAAGTCTTCACATAAGTGGTTTGCAATGGACACTTCTCTGTGTTATAAAGATAAATTTCTTAATGACATGCAACTTCTATGCAAATAATGATGGCATGCACCTCACACGCGACTCACATTCATCCTGTTATATTTTTTTTACCCTTCAATTATCCATGAAATAATTAATTATCCCTCCAATAATTAATTATCTTCTATTTACTTCTACTTTACTTCAACATGCAACTTTGTTAACACCTTGTTTACTTTGACATGCAACTTGTTAACTCCTCCTTTACTTTTTCGATATTGGAATGAAATAATTAATTATTCAACAATCAATATTTCAATAATTAATCCCTTGTTGTAACGTCTACCATCCCAACCGAGGGACTTTACGGTGTAGAATATACATAAAAATGAAAGTTATGAATGTTATGCTGACTAATTTAATTCACTTACAATTAGCTCATTTCTTGTAGCTTTCAACTACAATTTAAAATGGATTTAGCTACTGTATATAAACACAAAATAGAAGCATCTACAACATGCTAATAATATACATCAAATGCAGCTAAACAACTCATTACAACAACATATAAATCGCTTCCCAAAACACAATGTTTATGCACAACAATGAAATACATAATTTAATACAACAACAAGATAAAACACTTATCTTTTCACAAAAATTGTGCAACCACCTGCTTGGTACAGATGTTCAACCCAACCATACACTGACTATTATAAATATCAATAGCCAGTCACCCCTTAGCTAAGTCTAGCAATCCACAAAAGAGGGTGGTCTCTCACAGTCCACTCACAACTCATAAAACTCTCAATCCAACTGATGTTCTCCTACATCTATCCCAATTTTCCACCATCTCTCTTCCTCTTGACTTGTCCAACCCAAGGAATGGACCATTCGTTTATCAGGGATAACCCAAGGGATGTAATATCTGTTTATTAGGATTAACCGAAGGAGTGTGCCATTATTTTATCAGTGTGTCTTTGGCATAGGTAGCTAGAAATTTCTCAGCTGCGAACTCAAGGGAAATTGCTGCTAGGAAAACTATCAGCAAACCAACAACAACCACTTGTTTCTTTAGTGAAACTCACACAGGAGTTCACTCTTCAAGCCTGAAAACTTGGCTCTTTAGTTTTCCAGCTCCAATTCATTCCAATTACACTTTATCTTTCTCTAGAATTCTCCCTCCATGGATGCATCAACTTCAAGCTTTGTTTCTTTCTCTCTACTTTTTTTCCGTGGACAAACTTTACTAACTAAAAATTGTTGTACCAACCCATACAAATTTCCTCTCTTTGGATTTCCTTTCTTGACTCACACTCTTCCCCAATTTATTGGGAACCCCCATGTTCCCAATAACTTTGGGATGTGACAACTCACACCCACCCTCTTACATCTATTCAATGATTGTCTTTGGTAACACTCAATTAGAAATGGGAAGGTTCATATACAAATAACAAATTTAGGAAAACGGGTCAAATTAATATACATGGGTATTCCCCCCTTTGGACCCCTCTTGGCTATTATCTTAGAAACTTCCCTCTCTTGTGTATTAATTCAACCCCCATCTCTTGTCCATGTCCCCTTAGTAGTTGACATCACATTTTTATTAATAAAACAAGGAAATACAATTCACATATTACATCGCTTGGTCGTAGCCACATATTATATCTACATAAGCATTAATTAAACTAGGGATTATAGTGGGGATGTTACACTTGTTGCAACCACTTTGAATGGTTAAGCTTCTTGATAATATTCTAGAGGCTTCTAGAATATTCTTGATGGTCCTCTAACTTTACAAAGCCATATCTCCTCAACCGCGAGGAACTACGTGGTGTACCATATATAACTAGAAATAGCATGACATGTATTATCCATCTATTATAGTCTTACCTGAAATTATACTAACCTTCATGTCTTTATTCCTCGATCAACTCTAGGTTCCATGACCAACCTATTACTGGATCCTCTCACACGGATCATATACCAAGAGAACCTCTCAAATAGATGTCTACCATCACCAACACATGCCTCTACCAAGCATGTACCAAAGTCACCAACATACCATCACAAGATATGTGCATGTACCATACCATGTACCAACCTGTACCATGCATCAACCATGCACATCAATACCTGAACCATACCATGTGACAACCATGCACATCAACAACACCTGCACCCTACCATGTTACAACCATGCATATCAACCATGTAAATCAACATGTACAACGATATGTACCATAACAAGTGTATACCTTAACAATGTGTCAATATCAATGGTAGACCTCTAACATGACAAATACTTGTCCAACGATCTCTTCCACATCTCTAGGGATTCCATACTTCTCTAAGGGATGACATCAATCTCTAAGAGCACTCTCCAAGGGTTGATATCAATGACAACCAACTTTCCAAATCAAATGTCCAACAATATCCCCCTTTGGCATTGATGGCAACACCAACATTGATGGAAACATTTAAACATGGCAACACCATGCTCATGCTTCCCCTGTGACCATCGCTCCTCATCAATGTTTCTATCTATCCCCCTTTGTGATCAATGGAAAAGGGTATCTTCCTTGTGTCTTATTCCCCTATATTCATTCATCAGTTCTTCTATCCTCCTTTGACATATTGGGTAAAAGAGTAACTCTCTCTTTGGGGTTGTTCCCCCTATTAATAATCCTCTGATGGTTCTTCCTCATGTACATCTCTGATAAAAGTCATTCAAAAAGAATTAAAGTATTTCAAAAAGCATTCAATATCTCTAAACTCATGCTCTCATCCACTGACATATATCTATCCAAGCCTTCCAAGTGTCTTACAAATCCATCCTTGTCCATGTGACCCATACTAATCATGACTCTGCTACAAAACTATCCACAATACTGACCCATCTATAACTTCACTATTTTGATGACTTCTTTGAATTCATTGAAATCGATCATCACATACATACATCTAAAACTGAAACAACTATGCCCATTGGTCTACTCAACTGCAAATCAAACTCTACAAATCTATAATGAATATATTGCTTCCTGAATATGTGATCCAAAAGTGTACCAATGATATTCCTTGTGTCATTCAACTCGTCTTCTTCACACCTACATGGAGATGTGTTCTAAAAACCATTCCTTAAACAACCAATCTGTAATAGGACATCATATACCTCTATCATAGAACCACTCTGAATCAGACATCTATAACACCACTCTAAAACACTTCATTTTAACTGAAGGATAGATATTTGAACCATAACAACTACTGCATAGAATCCCCCTATTGAATATTCATATTACCTGGGAGTCTCCAAGTCAGATGGCTCATAATAATGGGGAATCCACCCTAATGCAGAGTAATCTTCCTCTTCATCATTTCCCTTTTTATCCTCTTCCTGAAATCTGACATCTTTCTCTTTACCTCCCGATTCATCATGATTTTCATTGTTGCAAATATTGCGAGTATGATATCTGGGACCTGGTTTTCAATCACTTGTTCTTCTAGTTTTTCATTTCTTCTCAAAACCTTCCTATATGTGACATATTCATTTTTTCTTATAGATTTATTCTGATCTTGTACTATTACAAATCCTGAGAGCATGACTTATGGGTGTCCTTCATTGATATGTTCTTCTTTTACCTGTTCTTGTTTTCTTTTCCAAATACTCATATACATGATATCGATTTTCTCTTTCATAGAGGTATCCATCATGGTTCTACAATAACGATATATATGTCCATATATGTGGCATTTGCAACATTCTACTTCATTGCTCAATGAACCAAAATTGCTTTGGTTTCTGTTGTATGCTTCATAAGATCTTTTTGGATAAATGTTATTTAAGTACCCTGTATTTTTATTCCTGTTCTTGGGATAGGATCTGTAGTTTGCAACTTTATGTCCAAAATTAGCACAATTAAAACAATGACCATAAAAGAGTCTTTGATACCTGGGAATAGATGATATTCTTTGTGATGAACTCCTTCTCAATTTGTCTTCTTGAGACTTCTTTACTTCTTAATTTCTCTTCTTTGGGGGCATGAACTCTTCCTTCTTGACAAAATCTTTGAAAATCTCTGCATAGATTCTTTGTCATGCTTCTTGTTCTATTGTTTTGGAGCTTGAATCTTTCTCATTTTGTACTTGATTGTATCCTAGGCCAGATATGTCATCTAATGATATTTGACTGTTGATGATTTGATCCAATATTCTGGTGCTCTTATGCTGCATATCTTTCTTCTGAAGATATTTTCTTGAAGATACTACTTCTACTTCCAAGATTCTAATCATTTTCTCCTTTTCTTCTAACTGACTTCTAAGAATTTCCTCAATTGTTTTGTCTTCTTCTATTTGAAATTTTAGACTCATGATCATTTTCTCTAGTTCTAAAGAGTTGGAATTATGAGATCCCTCTTTTATTTTTAACTCTTCCTTGAGTGACTTGTTTTTCTTTGTTTCCTTCTTGAGCTCTTCTAATGTATTGATTAGCTCTACTTTGATATCTACTTCACCTTCATCTTCATAATCATCTTCTACTTCCTTAAAGAGTACTCTTTTGGAATCACTATCACTCTCATTATCTTCCTCCTCTGATGAGGAATTATCCTCTTTTGAGCGAAAACTTTTCTTGAATAATTTCTTATTGTTTCTTCTCTTGTTTCCCTTTTGATATTTCTTTTCACTTTTAAAAACTTCTTCTTCATCATTTTCTTTATTCATGTGAGGAAATTTAGAAGCAAAATCACCAATACCACCACAATTAAAACATTTTAATGGAAATAGACCCTTATACTTGTTTGTTCCTTTCTGTAATTTTCTTACAAAGTTGTCCATCTCTTCATCTTTGTCTGAATCATCACTGCAACTACAACTTGGTTTTGAAGTTTTCTTTTCCTTCTTCTTTGTCTTCTTCGATTCCTTAAAATATGCTTCCTTTGTGACTGGGTTCTCCTATTATATTTTCATTTCATAAGCTGTAAATATTCCATGTAGCTCATCCATTCTTAATGTACCAAGATCTGCTCTTTCTTCTAGGGATGATATTTTAGAATAAAATCTCATAGGAAGAGACCTCAATACCTTTTTAACAACCATTGATTCATCAACTTCTACTCCCAATCCTTTATTTTTACTACTTTGTCAAATCGCCAAAGCTAGGCTACAGTGTCTTCATCTTCCTTCATCTTCAACTATTCAAAATTAGCTCTAAAAGTTTGAATATTAGCTCCCTTTACCTTGGCATCTCCTTCATAAATATTTTGTAGTTTATCCCAAAGATACTTTTCACTATCACAATGCATAAATTTGAAAAAAACTGAATCAACTAAACTGCTCAGAATAATACCTTTATCCTTTGAGTTGTTTTCTCTTAGCTTCTTTCCATCTTTGTTGGTTGGGGGAGTGGCTGATGTTGTATACCCATCTACTACTAATTTCCAAACATCAAATCCTTGTGCATGTAAAAAGGTTTTCATCATTTTAATCCAGAAGGTATAGTTCTGACCGTCATACCTTGGTGCTCCAATCTTAGAGTATTCCATGATCTCCTTCCAGTGGTTAGATTGCTTCCTGAAGGACTGAATCTAATACCAATTGTTAGAATACTAAGAGGGAAAGTGAATCATTATTAGTACTTTTCTTTCTTTAACCACAATATAAATCTTCAATGATATTTAATCAACATTCAATAGAGAATCAATACCATAAATCAATGCATAAAAAACACATAAACCAGAACACCAAAGTTTTACATGGAAACCAATGCAGGAAAAAAACACATAATGTTTTTCTTATTTGTCAAAGAGTACATTCATTGGAAGCACCAACTTCCTATTTCTCCAGCTACAACTAGAAGGAGGCTTGAACCCCCCTATTTACAGGATACAACCTGAAGAAACCTCCAACTCCCTAATTTTCTGGCTCCAACCAGAAAGAGGCTACAACCTCCTTTCCTTTCCCCATCCAACCTCCATGAAATATAAATGTAGACAACTATGTCACTACCTCTACAGTTGTAATTGATAACCTCTTGCTTCTATTGTTCCTGGTACCTTTTTTTTTTCTAATAATATCCCTATATCATCAAGACTGCAACCACACACACCTCATAACAAAATCCACAAAAGAGTTATTCAAATCAAGTGCTCATAACTCACTGAGATATAATGTTCTTGATTTCTTCAGAATAACTTCCTAACACACTCAGGAAAACATAACTTTACCTTGAAGTTGAACTAAGATCCTGATCCCTGATCTTCTTGGTTTTTACCTCATAGTTTCATGAATGTGTGTATTGTCTTCCCATGGGTATATGTTCTTTCTCTTATGACACCCCAAGGATGTACGCACTTTTCCTCCTGAAACTCACATATATACTCAAAGAATTGTTTTATGAAACCCCTTCTCCTTACTCTAGGATCCTGCAAACTCCTTCCTTCACTAGAATTCTCTAACCTTGACTCACTGCCTCACATCTCCAACCTGTATTCTCAAAAGTATCCACAGAAGTGGTTTGCAACGGAATGTTCTTTGTGTTATAAAGATAAATTTCTTGATGAAATGAAACTACCAGACAACTCATGATGGCATGCAACTCACATGCATCACATTATATTATATTTACACTTTAATTATCCATGCAATAATTAATTATCCCTCCAATAATGAATTATCCCTCCAATAATTAATTATCCCTGCAATAATTAATTATCTTTTTTTTACAACCACTTTACTTGGACATGCAACTTTGTTAACTCCTCCTTTACTTTGACATGCAACTTTTTAACTCCTTCTTTACTTTTTCGATAATGGAATGAAATAATCAATTATTCAAAAATTAATCTTTCAATAATTAATCCCTTGTTGCAATCACTTTTACTAGTCAAGCTTCTTGATGATCTTATAAAGGCTTCTAGAATATTCTTGATGGTCCTCCAACTTCACAGAGCCATATCTGTTGAATCGTGAGGAACTACATGGTGTGCCATATATCATTGGAAATGGAATGATGTGTGTTATCCATCTATGATAGTATTACCTGCAAGTATACTAACCTTCATGTATTTATTCCTTGATAAAATGTGGGTTCCATGACCAACCTGTCATTGGATCCTCTCACATGGATCATATACCAAGAGCACCTCTCAACTAGATTTTCATTGTCACCAACACATGCCTCTACCAAGAATGTACCAAAGTCACCAACATACCATCACAAGATATTTTCCTATACCATACCATGTACCAACTTGTACCACACATCGACCATGAAAATCAACACCTAAACCATACCATGTTCCAAGAATGCACATCAACCTGTACCATGATCTATACCATAACAAGTGTATACCTTAACAATGTGTCAATATCAATGGTAGAAATCTAACACGACAACTAACTGTCCAATGATAGCATCCGCATCTCTAGGGATTCAAAACCTCTCCAAGGGTTGACATCAATATCTAAGAGCACTCTCCAAGGGTTGAAATCAATGACAACCAAATTTACAAACCAAATATCCAACATGAACCTTTTAAACAACATGGAATCGTTTAAACCCATATTTCACTCACGAAATTGGGGATTCCTCTATGTTCTTCTCTGTTTTTCCCCAACTCGTCATAGAAAAAATATGCAACAAAGAATTTTACCAATTCACTCTGGTTCGAGCCCATATAAGATCGGTGTTTGAACCAGATGCCTTGATACCATAATGTAACGTCCCCTAGCCCATCCAAGGGACAATATAGTGCAAAATAATCATAAAAATGAAATTTTTGCTAACTAAATTTATTCATTTATAGTTAACTAATTTCATGATCCGGATTTATGAGAGGAACAAAATGAATAATAGACTGAATACAATAACAAAGAGACACGGAGAACAATAACATATATCCAATGAACAATAACTTTTATTGAATAAATAAAATAAGATGAAACTGTAAAACTACATAACTGAAAACAACTTGCTCGAATGGTGGTATCTATCTCTGAGAATATATGTGGTTGCTACACTTATCCATCTAAGTAGAATAATTACAATGAGGCTCCATAGGCCTTTTTAATATTTCTCATGAATGCCAAAACCATAGACATCCAAAAACCTAACCCTAAGAGATGAAACACCAAAATTTATGTGGTCCCCGATGGGTAAGTTGGTACCTCAACTTCTCGGGGTTGTAACTTTTGCATACGACCTTCGTTTTAGGCGCATGATATCCCATTCAAAAGGTATTTTCGAGAACTACACATTATCCCATCAAACTCTAACTCCGTCTACAATTTGACCATGGAAAACAAAAAAAACATTGTTTAGGGCCCCAAAACGGCCTTGGAAGTAAAAAAAGATGTACTGACATGAAAACTTCCAAAATAATCAAGTTCAATTAGGTGGGAGGCCACCAATATCCACCTGAAATCTATGTAAGGCTTCAGAAATCTCTGAAAGTGTAGATCCCATAATTACAAAGAATTACAGAGGAACGTGTTGAACTAAAACTGTCAAAATGAGATAGTTGGAATAGGTGGGTGGCTGCCAATATCCACCTAGATCAATACTCCCCCATTAGGAAGAAATGGTCTCCATTGCATTGAGTGCCCCCATCAGGTGAGGGAATTTCTACTTAATTTGGCCCTGGGTGAGCCATTTTCCTTGGTGTAGGAGTTTCCCTGCCTTAACAACCTGATAAAGTTGGAGCCTCTACTGGTGAGTGCACTTGACCTGTGTGTAAATTATCTGATCAATGGACGCATGTTCCATGTATTTAAGGTTGAGCTCTGTTGGTTTCAACTATTTTTCGATCTTGGAGGTGTCCAATAATGGTAGAAAATATGGTCGAAGGAGGTCCACATTGAACACTAGTTGCAATCCAAGGAAGGGGGGAGTGTTGAGATCAAAAACATTGTCTCCCACAACCTTGGTGATAGTGTAAGGCCCATAGAGAAGTGGACAGAGATTTCGATGTTGATCATGACACTTGTATCCCACCTAAAACTTGTGCAGTACTCAATGTTGATCATGGCACTGCTTGTACTTAGCATTGGCTTTCTGCAAAATCTCATGGACCTGTTGGTAGATGTGTTGAATCTGCTCAATGAATCTGGTGGCCTTGTCGGCCTTACAATGAACATGGGAAGATTTTGTCTATGTGCTTAAAAGAGGTAGTGCAACATCAATGGGACCCAAGGGTTGGAATCCCAACCCCACTTGAAATGGTCTATGCTCGGTGGAGCTATGGAGAGCTCTATTGTAGTTGTGATAAACATAAGGAAGACTCTCATCCCATGTATGCAAATGCTTAGAGTTAAACATGCCTAGGATGTGAAAAATCATTCAATTGATGACCTCTGTCTGGCCATCAATTTGATTTAGTGATCTTGGTGTCCAATAGTGACCAGATACTTGACCAAAATGTGTTGAGGAACCTATTGTCTCGATCAGAGATGATGGTATCTGGCATCCCAAAATGGACCTAGACTCGTTCGAAGAAGAGCTTGGAAGTATCTATCACTGTGATTCTTTTCTTGCAGGCTGTGAGAATGACCATCTTTGAAAATTGATCAACCACCATAAATACACAATCATTTCCTTACTTGGTGGATGGAAGGCTAGACATGTAATCCATCAAGATAGATTCCCAAGGCCTCTCGGGAGTATAAAGAGGGGTGTATAAGAATTTATTCTTGATGGTTGACTTGGAAATGGCAGAATCTGTGCAATATATGATATAATTGTTGACGTCATGTCGAATTTTTGGCCAATTAAAATGTTTCTATAGAAAGACCACAATTTTATCCATGCCAAAATGTCCTTCCATCTGACTGTAGCGAGACTACCAAATCATCTATGCACGTTCTCTTGCAGGAACATACAGGTGGCCTATATGGAATAACAATCCATCCTGAATGTGAAAATCGGTGACATTCACGCCTGTACCCAAGAGTTGATAGGTGGTGGCGAAGTCATGATCTTGCTGATAAAGCTGGGACCACTCGGATGCCTCATGCCCATAGGAATGGAGCACAGTGGTGAATGACACCATGGGAGGTCGATTGAGGTAGTCAACGACACGATTTGTGATCCCTATCCTATACTTGATGTTGATATGGAACTGTTGCAGGTATTTGGACCAATTCTAATGGCCCTCATTCTGTAGCTTCCCTTGTGTCTGTATGAACTCTAGAGGTTTGTGATCAGTGTGGATGATTGTCTCCTTTCCTAGAATGTAATGTTTCCATTGGTGATAGGATTGTACAATGGAATACATTTCCTTGTCATAGGTGGGGTATTTCTAGAAAGTATCTGAGAGTGTTTCAATATGGTATGCAACTAGATGACCGTGCTGAGTGAGAACTATGCCTACAACATAGTTAGATGTATCAGTCTCAATCTCGAATGATTGTTGTAGGTTGGGTAAGGAGAGTATTGGAGCTGAGCACAAGCAACGCTTCAGATCATAAAATTCTCATTGTTGTGCCTTCCCCCACGTGAAATTTTCCTTCCCACCACCCTTGGTCACTTGGCTGAGGCCCCATGAAATATGGGAGAATCCTAACACAAACCGTCGGTAGAAGTTGGAAAGTCGCAAGAAGCTCTAAAGATCGGTTAGTGTGGTTAGGGATAACTACTCATGGATGACTTGGATCTTATCTAGATCCACATGTACCCCATGTTCATCAATAATGTAGACCAAGTATCCCAAGTATTGGACCATGTTCATGACAAAGGAGAATTTTTCCAAGTTGGCATATAACTTATGTTGTTGCAAAGAACTCAAAACCTGTTGAATGCATTGCATGTGCTCTTCCCAAGTTTTGTTGAAGATGAGGATGTCATCGAGATATATCACCACAAAAGAGTTGGTGAAGGGTCTCAATATATCATCCATCAACCTCATGAAATTTGTTGGTGCATTTGTTAGGCCAAAGGGCATGACCAACCATTCAAAGATACCTTATTTATATTTGAAATTTGTCTTCCATACATCAGTTGATTCGATGGGAACTTGGTGGTATACATACTTTAGGTCAATATTGCTGAAGAACTTGGCCCCCTTGAGTTGGTAAAGAAGGTCATCAATTTGATGAATTGGGTACTGGTTCCTAACTGTGATTTTTTTTAATTCTCTGTAATCAATGCAGAGCTTCCAGGTCCCGTCTTTCTTTTGCACTAGTACAATCGAGCTTCCGAAAGGGTAGGAGATGGGTCTGATATTCCCCTTTTGAAAAATCTCTTGGATATAATGCTCGATTTCATCAATTTCCATCGACGAGTGATGATAAACTGGTCCATTAGGTAGAGGTGCATTAGGCATTAGATCAATTAGATGCTTGACTTGGAAATGCATCGGTACCCCAGTGGGTGAAGAGAAGATGTCTCTATAATCTTCCATGTTTTCATCCACTTGCTTCTGATGCAAAGAGAGGCTCTGTGTAGAGGTCATAGATGTGGTGACGACCTTTTTCTTACTGTGAGCATGAATCACAAAGAAGACGAGCTTGCTGGTCTATGAAATGACCTTACTGCATTGCTTAGCGGATATTAAATAAATAACGATAGGCGACGCTACCTCTGGTATCCTGTACAAATGTATACCCAAAGTAATAATAACATTACGGGGTCTAGACTCATACACAACATGTCGCTTCCACAATACCTCATCTTCGAAGGGATTGATTTCACATGGCAGAAGACATTGTTGGCTGACGCAAATATATTTTCCTTGGTGAAGCCAGCCGATGGTGTAAGGTTGCAGGTCTGGTGTCATTGATAGGTCGAATTGTTTGAAGACCTCTCGTGATATTAGGTTCTTCTGACTATGACTATCGACAATGAAATGAAGTAGAGCCCCCTTTACCCACATCTGTAAGTGAAAGAGGCATTCCCCTTCCTCTGGTTCTTCTGGTTCGCTTGGCTGGACTTTGGTGATAGAAGCAATGGCGTTGGGTTCAAAATCAATAATATGGATCCCTCCTTTTGTATTTGATTCAGAGTCATAATCTACCTCTGACTAGGAAGCTTTCAGCTCGACCACTATTGATTTCTTGGAGCGACATTCTTTGGTGTTGTTCCAAGAGATTTTATGGTATTCATACGAATTTCCCATGTCCTTCTTCGACTTTTCATTACCCTTCTTGTGTTGTGGCTTGGAATGGTTGTCCTGAGAGAGGCCATATTTTCTTTTCCCCTTTTTTGTGGGTTGGGGTTGCCTTTTCCCTGCTTCAACTATGAGGATTTTTCAAATCCAAACTCTCGCCTCTTCTTCTTAAATTACTTCTCAATATTGACAACATATCTATAAGTCATACCCAATGATGTGATGTCCAAAAAATCCATTTATGTTCGAATGTATCTATGCAAAAAACTACGGTATTTGAGCACCAAATTTCATTCAGAGTTTTTGATACCCAATTTGGTGCACAGGTTATGGAAAATATTGGTGAAATTTGGTACTATCTAGTCCCTTTCCTGATGCAGGGTGGTCCATCTTGTGTACTGCTCCTTGTAGTTTCCAACAAGTTAGTATTGTTCTTTAATGAAATCCCTAAAGGAATCCCATGTGGGGGAGACTACAAATATTGCATATTCCTCTATGGCCCTTTTCTTAGAGTAAGTATCCCACTAGTCCTTAACATGGGTCGGGGATGGCCTTGAGGAGTGCAAAAGTAATATTTTCCCTAACGAAAAAATTGTGGACCAAAAAATATCCTTCAATCAAATAAAACCATTTATCTACAACATCTTCATCTATCAGACCTTCAAATAATAGAATATCAAAATTTTCTTGTACCTTGAAGGGGGTTGCATGGCTGCTTGATGAAGATGCATCTCCTATGCGCAACCGCCGAAGGATCTGTGCAAAGTTTTCCATCATTCCATTCCTTTGTCATGCAAGGGATTCCTTGAGAAACATTTTAAAAGGATCTTTTACTCCATCATATTTCTTTTCATCCCCCATGGGTTTTTTTTGGGCTTAGTGCGACCGATATTGCAAAGGCTCGACTGGTTCGAGTCCCAACTTCTTGTACCCAAATCTTGTCAAGGACCACTCGCAGACCGCTCTAATACCACTGATCTAGATTTATGAGTGGAACTAAATGAATAATAGACTGAATACGATAACACAAAGATACAAAGAAAAACAATTGATATCCAGTGAACAATAAATTCTATTGAATAAATAAAATAGACTAAAATTGTAAAACTGCAGAACTGAAAACAAATTGCTCAGATGGTGGTAGCTATCTCTGAGAAGAGATGTGGTTTCCATGCACATCCATCTGAGAAGAATCATTACAATGAGGCTCCTGAGGAATTTTAAACATTACTCATGAATTTCAAAACCCTATACATCCAAAAACCTAACCCTAGGAGATAAAACACCAAAAGTTATGTGGGCCTCGATGGGTAAGCTGGTACCTCAACTTCCCGAGGTCGTAAAGTTTTCATACGACTTTTGTTTTAGGCGTGTGATAGCCCATTGTAAAGGTATTTTAGAGAACTACACATTATTATGTCAAAATATAACTCCTTCTATAGTTTGACTATGTCAATCCAAAAAAAAATTGTTTAGGGCCCCAAAAGAGCCCTTGAAGTACAAAAAGATGTACTGACATGAAAAATTCCAAAATAATCATGTTGGATTAGGTGGGAGGCCACCAATATCCACCTAGTAGCTCTATAGGGATTCATACATCCCAAAAAGTGTAGAACCCACAATTACGAATAATTATAGAAGAACGTGTTGAACTAAAACTGTCAAAAGGAGATAGTTGGAATATGTGGGTGGCCACCAATATCCACCTGGATCATTTCCTATAGATTTTAGCTATGAATTAAAACAATTTTAGATAATTTCTACAACCATAAGATAAAAGAATCTACAACATGCTAATAATCAACATGAAATGCAACTAAAAAACTCATTAGAGTAGCATATAAATCATTCTCATTTACACAAAGTTCATGCACAACAATAAGACATGTAAATAACTCAACAACAAGATAAAAAACTTATCTTTAAACCATAGTTGTGCAACTAGATTCTTGGGATGAACATTCCACCCAACCATAGACTGACTATTCCAAATCCCAATAGCTAGTCATCCTCGATCTGAGGCTAGTAATCCACAAAAGAGGGTGGTCTATCATAGTCCACTCATGACAAATAAACTCACATGATCCCACTAATATCTTCGTACAACTACCCCAATTTTCCACCAGCTCTTTTCTGCTTGACTTTCCCAACCCAAGGAATGTAACCCTTCATTGATATTAGTCCCTCGAGCATTCCATGCATTTATCAGGGCCTCTCTGGCATAGATATATAGGAATCTCTCAAATGTAAACTCAAGGGAACTTGATGCTATGAAAACTACCAACAAAACACAACAAACACTCATTGTTTTAGTGGAACTCACTCAGAAGTTCACTCTTCAGGTTTGACAACCTAGCTCTTCAATTTCTATCTCTAATACACTTCGAGTATGCTCCATATTGCTCTAGATTTTTCCCTCCTTAGCTACATCAGCTCCAATATCTCTTTCTTTCTCCTTACTTTCTCCTCATGCACAAACATGTCCTGTGTAAAACTATTGTCCCCAATCCATACGAATTTCCTCTCCTTTGGCTTGCTTTTCATGAATCACACTCTTCCCCAATCTGATTATACTCAACCCCCATGTTCCCAATAACTTTGGGATGTGACCTCTAACACCCACCCTCTTACATGCATTCAATTATTGGCTTTGGGAACACTCAATCAGATATGGGAAGGTTCATATACAAATAGAAATTTTAGGAAAATGGGTTGAATTAATATACA
>JZKD02S0120170.1:748280-758759 GCA_000966675.3 Picea glauca | reverse complement strand
TATATATATATATATATATATATATATATATATATATATATATATATATGTTAATGCTATCCTTTTATATATATGCGATCTTTTATATTTTGATAATTAAATGTTTTTTTTTCACTGAAAATTGCACATTATATTTATATTAATATAATATGTTCACATGAAAAAACATTACATGAAGGGCTCCTTGAGTTTCATAGTCTGATCCACTGACATAACTATATGGAAATTTCAAATTTCCTTACAATACTGCCACCTATCTTTTCTAACTAGAAAAGATACTTTTCAAAAAAGTTATGACTTTCATACATAGATAAAGGCTAAAAGCAACCACCTATCTTTGCAAGAAAACAACACAGGTAAGCTCCCCTAGAAAAACTGCTAGTACATGTTTAAAAAGAGATTTGGGCCCTCATGACCTCCTTCCCACTGATTATATGCTATGTTCCCTAGACACATTGAGAGGGCATGTTTTGATAAGCAATCCACCTCTTGATTCTCTTCTTTGTATACATGATAAAAGGTAATATTCGAAAAATACTTGATGAGATCATTTATCCTATCCTTGCAACAGTCTATACTAAGATCCTGAAGAGTGCCTTTTCTATTAAGCCATTCAATGGATATTTTTTAATCCCCTAAAAAATGAAAAATTGTAATAGAAAGTCTGTGTGCCAAGGTTAGAGAATCCAAAACACCCATAAGTTATGCTCTTGTATTTGTTCCTCTTCCACAATTTAGAGTCCACTTATAAATTGTGTGATCGTTGATTTTAATGACTCCTCCTGCGCCACTTAGATCTCCATTCCTATGAGTTTCCTCGTCAAACCACCTAATGATTTTAACTTTTGGAATAATAAGGACTAAGCATCTAGTAGGATAGACTTTTTCCTTTGGCCTATGACTGCTCACCGCACCTAAAGAGAGATAATCTATCTTCTGAGCAGAGGGACTCCTTGACTCAATGATAGCCAAGTTTCGTTCAATACATATGAACCAACAAATAAAGGTTGACAGTGTTGTGATGTTGTGATTCTGAAGAGCCCAATTTTCACTGTTGTGCCATTCCAACCTGTAGAGAACTTGAGGGCCAATTTGATCGTTTCCCATACTGATATAGTAAAAGGGAAATAAACAAAGAGGGTTTTTCAAGATTCCCACTTACCATTGCAAAGGTGAGAGATTTATGGCCCCACCCATCCTCTTTTTTGTAAGTTTTTCCAAGAAATAATTTTATCTTCAATCACTAGCCAGGCAAATAGCTTAATATTTTGGGGACAATCCAAACTCCATATTTGTTTCCTCCAACCTCCTATTATTTTTGTCCAAATCTTTGAAGCAAGTGTGTTGTAAACATTTTTGACTGAAATATGACCAAAGCTATCTCCACTCGTAAATATTAACTCATCCTCTCTTGTAATTAGTTGTATACCTGATCCAATCAAGCTCCTCCTATATATTTCCCATTTTGTTGTGAGATCTCCTTCCAATCCCAATAATTCTGAACTGCCTAGCCAGTTGGAGCAGATCGAGCCCTGTGGGGAGACTCGGCTAGCTTGATAAATATAATACACATTTTTATTATTAAGATCGAAAATCAATTCAATAGAAAAAATGGAATCCTTCCCCACGCCCAACATTTCTTCCTTCCCAACAATAATGGAGTCTCCCGAACCTAATTTCCAGGCTATCCAGAGCACAATCAAAGGTAAAGTATTCAGGATGTTTTTCCAATTTTGGGATCCGTATGATGAAATTGGAGAAGTCGATCGAAGCCATGTCGCCACAGAGTTATGGGTAAATACTTGTCCTTTATCACCCGATGAAAAATACCTTTCTGCATCAGTCCTCGCCACAATGTATTAGTCGCCATCGCCCTGTAAAAACAAAAAATGTTTCTCAACCCCAACCCGCCAATTCTTTTGGTTTCAAAATGGCGTCCCATCTGCATAAGTGGTAGTTATTTTTTTTATTGTTGCCTGAATAGAGAAAGGACATAACCAGCTTATAGATCTGATTTAGAACAGATGTTGGTATGTGAGACAAAGTCGTCCAATAGACTAGATGACTTTATAACACTTCTTTGATCAACACATATCTACCCCCCAGTGAAAGAATCTGATTGCACCAATGACTTATTCGGTTCTCAAACTTCATAACAAGCCACTGCCAATCCTCCGTCTTGTAGCTATCAAGATTTAAAAACAAGCCCAAGTATTTAAATACTTCCAAAATATTCAAGAAGTTGAAGTGAAATAAATATTTCAAAGCATATAAAGTTCCTTGTTGAACACCGTAGTGAAGAAAGGAGGACTTTTGGACGTTGATCAACAATCTCGTCGCACAAAAAAAGATGTCAAGTATTTGTTGATTTCTTGCCATTATAGGATCGAAGCTTTGGACATTATTAGAACGTCATCCACAAAGAGAAAATGGAGGATATTAAGAATCCTAGAAACCTTTATACTCGACAACTTTCCTCCTGCTTGATCTTTTTTAAGAGAAATACTAAGGCCTTCCATCACAAGTATGAACAAGAGAGGCGACAGTGGATAACCATGTCGTAAACCTCTACCATGTCGTAACACAGCCCATAATCCAACTTGTCATAAGAAGTCCAAAGCCACAATGGAGAATCATAAACCTCATAAAATCCTAGTTTGTGCAATCATAGGCCTTTTTAAAATCTAGCTTTAGGATGATTGATTGAAGTTTTTTTGCCTTAATACTATGAAGACACTCCTGTGTTGTTCATATGACATCTAAAATATTTTTTCCCTTCACAAAACCCAAATGTTCCTCAAACAAGGTGCAAGAGAGGATAGGCCCGAGTCTCCTTGCAATTACTTTTGCAATAATCTTGTAGCATAAATTACACAGAGCGATAGGACAAAAATTGTTGAAGGAGCTAGGATTGTTGAATTTCATAATCAAGGCAATGAAAGTGGAATTGATCGGTTGGATAAACTCACCTCGAATCCTAGTCTCCTCCACAACATCAAGCAAGTCTTTCCCAACTAGCTCAAAGAAGTATAGGAAAAATTCGATAGTCCACCCATCTGGGCAAGGAATGTTTTCCTTTGTAAAACCTTTTAGAACCTCTAAAATTTCTTCAATGGTACATGGCTTCTCACGAGTTTCTACTTATTGCTCCAAAACTAGCCTAGGATACAACCTGATAGTATCTAACTGGTCCCTAATATGACTCTTCCCTGTGTCCTGATAGAATGAATTAAATAAAAAAGTTTCTTCATCTTTTAGGGCCTCCTGACCTATATGAACCATTCCAACTTCATCATTTATTTCCCAGATGTGTTTTTTGTTTCTTCTGTAGCTTGAAAAACGGTGGAAGAATTTCGTATTTTTATCTCTTCTCTTTATCCAAATGGCCCTGTTATTTTGGCGCCATCGTTTTTCCTCGTCCAACGGAAATTTTTTGCGCTCAGAATCTAAGAACATCAATCGTTGATAAGAATCTACAATGTATGTTCCTTGAATCTTCTGTTTATAGAGGGAAACCAATTCAGCTTCAGTCTTTTCCAATTCTATCTTATCCCGTAAGCATTTTTCTTTGGACCATAATTTAACCCAATTTTTTATATGTAAGAGCTTCTCAACTAATGTCCTTTGTGCCCCACAACTTGTTGTAGCCGTGCATCATTCCATAATTCATGAACTAAAGAGGCAAAGAAATCTTCACACAACCAGGCTGGATTAAAATTAAAAGGGTGAGCAACCGTCGGCATCCCCATGCCCATTTGAAGTAATATTGGCGCATGATTGGATAAATAAGGATATTCAACCCACGTCCTATATCTCATAGTTGGAGAAATAAGATCCTCCTCCACATAGATTATGTCAATCCTTTTAGCAATGTCATACTCTCCAGATCTACCATTACACCACATAGGAGCCAACTCGGCAGGTGCCACATCCACTAACTTGTTTCTTTCAAACAAGTCCCTAAAGAAGACCGTCGAAGGGTCAATCAAAGTTGTTGAGCCCCAAACCTCTATTGAATTTATCGTGAAATTCATGTCCCTTGCCATTATCAAGTCAGCATGAACTAACAGTCCCATGTCTTCTACTTTTTTCCAGAAGTTCTTGCAGTCTGTGCAAGGGTCGTATACATTCAAAAGATAAATCTTCCTTTTATCCACAAAGATGGAACCTGACAAGAAAATACCGCCATAGCTTAGGAAAGTCAATAATTGAAAATAACTAGGATCCAAGACACCAGGAGGCCACCTGACTTTCCCATAGAACTAAGAGCACAAGACATCAACTCTGGCCTTAGTGCATACATGAATTGCCTAGCCTTGTCCTCGTCCACTAGGGTCTCCTGTAGAAAGATAATATTGGGTAAAGTTTTTGTGATAAGTCTTCACATGGAAGCCAGTTTTAGGGGTCCTCCTACCCCTCTTATATTGAGAAAGAGGAGGATCATGATTTATCCCTTGCAAGGGCTTTCATGCCTCTAAGCGCCCCCTGATCAATGTTAGAAGAAATATGGTTAGCCGAAAAGGAAAGGTTTGTCCCCGTCTTCTTGTGGGCACTTCTAGTTTTGACAGGAGATACATGTTACTATACACAATACATATTAATATATTGTAAAATTTATGAATTATTATTATATATATAACACTCCTTCAATACAAGAGAACTTATCAAGTTGCAACCCACTCCACTCATACTATGTAATAAAAATGAACTNTTCATAACAAGCCACTGCCAATCCTCCGTCTTGTAGCTATCAAGATTTAAAAACAAGCCCAAGTATTTAAATACTTCCAAAATATTCAAGAAGTTGAAGTGAAATAAATATTTCAAAGCATATAAAGTTCCTTGTTGAACACCGTAGTGAAGAAAGGAGGACTTTTGGACGTTGATCAACAATCTCGTCGCACAAAAAAAGATGTCAAGTATTTGTTGATTTCTTGCCATTATAGGATCGAAGCTTTGGACATTATTAGAACGTCATCCACAAAGAGAAAATGGAGGATATTAAGAATCCTAGAAACCTTTATACTCGACAACTTTCCTCCTGCTTGATCTTTTTTAAGAGAAATACTAAGGCCTTCCATCACAAGTATGAACAAGAGAGGCGACAGTGGATAACCATGTCGTAAACCTCTACCATGTCGTAACACAGCCCATAATCCAACTTGTCATAAGAAGTCCAAAGCCACAATGGAGAATCATAAACCTCATAAAATCCTAGTTTGTGCAATCATAGGCCTTTTTAAAATCTAGCTTTAGGATGATTGATTGAAGTTTTTTTGCCTTAATACTATGAAGACACTCCTGTGTTGTTCATATGACATCTAAAATATTTTTTCCCTTCACAAAACCCAAATGTTCCTCAAACAAGGTGCAAGAGAGGATAGGCCCGAGTCTCCTTGCAATTACTTTTGCAATAATCTTGTAGCATAAATTACACAGAGCGATAGGACAAAAATTGTTGAAGGAGCTAGGATTGTTGAATTTCATAATCAAGGCAATGAAAGTGGAATTGATCGGTTGGATAAACTCACCTCGAATCCTAGTCTCCTCCACAACATCAAGCAAGTCTTTCCCAACTAGCTCAAAGAAGTATAGGAAAAATTCGATAGTCCACCCATCTGGGCAAGGAATGTTTTCCTTTGTAAAACCTTTTAGAACCTCTAAAATTTCTTCAATGGTACATGGCTTCTCACGAGTTTCTACTTATTGCTCCAAAACTAGCCTAGGATACAACCTGATAGTATCTAACTGGTCCCTAATATGACTCTTCCCTGTGTCCTGATAGAATGAATTAAATAAAAAAGTTTCTTCATCTTTTAGGGCCTCCTGACCTATATGAACCATTCCAACTTCATCATTTATTTCCCAGATGTGTTTTTTGTTTCTTCTGTAGCTTGAAAAACGGTGGAAGAATTTCGTATTTTTATCTCTGCTCTTTATCCAAATGGTCATGTTATTTTGGCGCCATCATTTTTCCTCGTCCAACGGAAATTTTTTGTGCTCAGACTCTAAGAACATCAATCGTTGATAAGAATATACAATGTATGTTCCTTGAATCTTCTGTTTATAGAGGGAAACCAATTCAGCTTCAGTCTTTTCCAATTCTATCTTAGCTCGTAAGCATTTTTCTTTGGACCATAATTTAACCCAATTTTTTAGATGTAAGAGCTTCTCAACTAATGTCCTTTGTGCCCCACAACTTGTTGTAGCCGTGCATCAGTCCATAATTCATGAACTAAAGAGGCAAAGGAATCTTCACACAACCAGGATGGATTAAAATTAAAAGGGTGAGCAACCGTCGGCATCCCCATGCCCATTTGAAGTAATATTGGCGCATGATCGGATAAATAAGGATATTCAACCCACGTCCTGTATCTCATAGTTGGAGAAATAAGATCCTCCTCCACATAGATTATGTCAATCCTTTTAGCAATGCCATACTCTCCAGATCTACCATTACACCACATAGGAGCCAACTTGGCAGGTGCCACGTCCACTAACTTGTTTCTTTCAAACAAGTCCCTAAAGAAGACCGCCGAAGGGTCAATCAAAGTTGTTGAGCCCCAAACCTCTGTTGAATTTATCGTGAAATTCATGTCCCCTGCCATTATCAAGTTAGCATGAGCTAATAGTCCCATGTCTTCTACTTTTTTCCAGAAGTGCTTGTAGTCTGTGCAAGGGTCGTATACATTCAAAAGATAAATCTTCCTTTTATCCACGAAGATGGAACCTGACAAGAAAATACCGCCATAGCTTAGGACAGTCAATAATTGAAAAAAACTAGGATCCAAGACACCAGGAGGCCACCTGAATTTCCCATAGAACTAAGAGCACAAGACATCAACTCTGGCCTTAGTGCATACATGAATTGCCTAGCCTTGTCCTTGTCCACTAGGGTCTCCTGTAGAAAGATAATATTAGGTAAAGTTTTTGTGATAAGTCTTCGCATGGAAGCCAGTTTTAGGGGTCCTCCTACCCCTCTTATATTGAGAAAGAGGAGGATCGTGATTTATCCCTTGAAATGGCGTTCATGCCTCTAAGCGCCCCCTGATCAATGTTAGAAGAAAGCTAGTTAGCCGAAAAGGAAAGGTTTGTCCCCGTCTTCTTGCGGGCACTTCTAGTTTTGACAGGAGATACATGTTACTATACACAATACGTATTAATATATTGTAAAATTTATGAATTATTATTATATATATAACACTCCTTCAATACAAGAGAACTTATCAAGTTGCAACCCACTCCACTCATACTATGTAATAAAAATGAACTAAAATAGATGTGTATATAAAAAAGTTGATTCAAAGTATAAGTTTTTTTCATTTTTTATTAAAATAAAATAAGAAATTATCATACTTATAGACACTTTATAACTCAATATGGGGAGATGTTGTCTCTTAACATGTGTAGGTCTGTACATGACAATTTAACAAAAATTAAATAAATAGTAACTAAAAAATGTACATGTATGCTTAATTGCTCTTGGAATACACACAATAGTCTACATCTATTTTAATTCTATATCTATCAAGAACTTAGAAAGATCAAATCCCTTTAAGTACAAACCTTTTTTTTGAAATACAAAACTTAAAAAACGATTAATACCTCGAAAGATTTGATATCTCAAATCTTAAATTCAAACTATATATATATATATGAAATTTATGTATATATATTTATTTTAGTTAATTTACTATTACTTAATAATTTAAATGCAAATACCAATATATGTATAAATGATATTAATTAATGATATGTTAGTACAAAGAATATTGTATTTTATAAAAAAAAAATGAAACATATAATATTAATAGATACATTATACAAACAACCAACATTAATTTTCCATGACGTAATTTTTATATTATTAAAGATCTGTATAGTTTCCTCCAACTAAGTAGAATTCTAGATGATATCCATTTATTAAGTCATGGCCTAAGTCTTGGTGTTTATTTCGGCCTAGTTTTGTTCCTTTAAAATTGCACAAGAAAGTCCACTGCAATTGTACAACATACATCGTTTTCTTTTACAAAACCTAAACTTAATAATGAAGAAATGACCAACCGCACATGCTCTCATAATTCATAAACGAATTGCAGGTTCCATCCTTTTTAGGAACCAACATGATGGATGATGCATATGGTGAAGGGTTGGAAGTCAATGGCGTGTTTATCCATGTAACTTGGAGGCATTCTTCAAGGTTGCTAAATAGATTCTACATAGAGTTTTAGAAATTGATGCAACTACTTTTGATAAATAGATTCTACATAGAGTTGTAGAAATTGATGCAACTCCCTTTTCTTGCTTGATTTCCTTATTGCTCTCATTTTTTATTTTTTTTTTAAAGCAATATGCATGTCTTGTTTTCATAGTTTTGGTATATGTCTTGTTTAGTTTTGGTGTGCAGAAAATTGATGCAACTACTTTTGTTAAATAGATTCTACATAGAGTTGTAAAAATTGATGCAACTACTTTTTCTTTCTTGATTTCCCTATTGCTTTCATTTTTGAGCAATATATATATTTCTTGTTTTCATAGTTTTGGTATCTTTTATTAGAAATTATAATAAGAAATGTAATTAATTTAAGACTTTGATATTATTTGGTCAAAATAATGTTAAGAATTTTAAATTTTTTAAAATTATAATTAAATATATTTCTTTATGTTTAATTATTATGTATTAGTCCTTTTATTATTGATAGGTTGCATCAAAATTTATAAGAAGGATTGTCAAAACTGATCGTACATATATCGACACTGTATTATATTAAACTCTACTTCATCAATATAATTTATTGAAATGACAATTTTTACCTTGCACTTGTGTTATATACATAAATCTTTGTCTTAATGAACCAACCTAAAAAAATATGGTTTGAAATGCATACTATAAACACGTTATACTTCTTAATTATTATTTTTTTAATTTGATCTTAATAGCTACACATATAAAATATTACAATGATGATCTCCTTCTTAATATGGTTCTTATGGAGAATAACATTATGAGCTCTATGTGATAGGGATGGATGGCTAACATCATATAAACTCCTTCAATTATAGAGTCAAGTATTAATAGATCAAATCTTGTATACTTATTTTATTTATGCATACTTTTGGTTTTTTTTAAATAAAATTTTCAACAATTATATGTGTGTGTGTGTGATGTTGTGTCTTTTATATAATGATTTGGAGTAATCATTCTATTGTGTGATCCTACTTAATGGATTCTACTATGTATCTTTTTTGACATTGATCTTTTTCTTTGAGTTGAAATAATACTCACGACACTATTTTATTTTATTTAATCAATTTGATATGGATTGGATCATTATATTATTTTTCATCTATCTTGATGCTTTTAGAGTTGAAAAAATTGGAGGAATCAACTTGCAGGGTCATTTTAGTTCTAGGGCCTAGTTTGGAGAATTGAGGTTCAAAACCTTCCAGAGCCATTTTGAGGCATCAAACGAAAGGTTTTGGGTTCAAAACTTTCTCAATGGAAGGTCGGACCCCGTGATGCTATTCCACACATCAAGACATTTCCAACGGTGAAAACATCATGTCAATCAGAGCTTGTACACAAAAAATTATTCCTCCCGCACGTTGACCTACCGTGTTGACCATGATGGTACGAGAGGATGCTACGTCATCCCCTGTTACTCACACATATGGGGATAGACACATATGTAATTTCAATAATATTGTAGAAGGTCCAAATAAGTTATCGTTCCCATGATGGTATGACCTGTCTCCGAAGACTCACTGCCTCTGAACATGCTCCTGAGCATCTTGCATGGTCGTATTGTACTATGACTCTTTTTTTATATACTTGGAAGGATGCTCCTTGTTGGCTCGCCAAAGTACCATCTCTTTACCAACCTTTCACTTCACTTTCACTTCACTTCACTTTTAACCATATTCTTCTTTCCCATACCCTTACATTAAACCATTTTCATGATTAGATAGGTTTTAGACATATTATTTTCCAATGCATCTATTTTAGTGTTTTTGAGTGAATTTATGATTAAATATTGGAAAAATGACATGTTTACACTTATATATGAAAGTGGGATGAGTTTCATGATGTTTACAGGTGTATTTCAAGACTCCAACCAAGTCAAACTTGACCATCAAGCCTCAAATTTGAATTTCCTCTTCAACCCTTTGAAGTTTTGACGAAGATTTGGAGATCTACTCAAGTATCTTGGATGGAGATTAATTATGAAATAAATATTTGTGAGAGGATTTGTAGTGATATCACTTGATAGGTGTGAGCACATGGTTGTAACCAAATGAGACATTTGTGGATCTAGGAGAGATTTGTGGATCTAAGTTATATTAAATTTTTGTATAAATAGGAGTGCCTCTTCCATTTCAAAGGGAGGACTCCTGGAGCATTGTGTCCAACTTATGATGGAATAAGAATCAAGCTTTATTTTCACATAAGTTTCCATTCTCTAGTTTAGATTTAGAATT
>JZKD02S0120170.1:715591-737294 GCA_000966675.3 Picea glauca | reverse complement strand
GGGGTAAAAGGAGGTTGCCCCCTCGAAGAGGCTTATTATCTGAAATTATCTCTTTTTCAAGGCGTTGAGTACTTTTCCTGATCTTTTTCTATGCTATATTGATGTTTGGTTCTTATCAGCGAAATGGGGTATCGATTTCATGACATGTCACCCTCACTCGTTCGGGGGGCATGGATACATTATTGTAGCCGTAGATTATTTTACAAAATGGGCCGAGGCAATGCCAACATTCGACAATACTGGAAGGACTACAACACTATTTATATTCAATCACATCATTGCTCAGTTTGGTGTTCCTCAAGCTATCGTTACTGACCTGTTCCTAAATGGGTTGTACTTAAAGAAGTACTATTCTTAAGATCACCTATGCATGAGTTCTTGTATTTTATTGTATCATACTTTTTGTGTGCTTTTTCATTATTTGGTCTCTGCCCTCAACCTCTTATCTTTCATTGTGCTTGGTTTCTAGATGTTGGAGTTTTCATCACCCCACATTGGCTTCACCGATGGCGCTAGCCGTAGTACTCAAAAACTTGCTTCTACTGCATGGGAAATTTACGCCCATTGTCAATGTCAATTGTCTCTTCATATTGCGGAGAATTGCATCCGACCAATTGAAGACCCGAGGCTCTGTGCACTCTATGGCGTATTGGAAATATCTTTGGAGAGCCATGTGCGGAGCCGCATTCTCGACCATGCATGCAATAGTAAACAAGATGCTCCATAGGGTCAAATATTGGACCCCCCAAATGGAAACCTTACCCTTTCTCATCTCTGCCTCTGGAACAGAGTACTGGCAACAATACTCACTCATCGGGAGCCTATCACCTCTGCCTCTGGTCAAAGTAGCATGGTATCCACGCCATGACAACCCCATTAGAAAATAGATATCCTTGATATCTAGGGTCAACGTATGGACTCCCATGTGAAAGAACTATTGGTCCACGTCCCACATGTGGACCAGGTATTCCAACAACCTGAGTTGGGCTCTCATGCCCAGAATCCTGAAATTTTTCAATAGCCCACAATCCCGGAGGGCTGCGATTGTACCCAGGTCATTCTCGGAAATGGCATCATCCTCCTCATGTTTCCTTTCTCTCCATTCCAACATTTTGATGGTCAAACACCTGCAAAAGATCCATGAGATGGAAGTCAACAACTTGCTTTAAACTCTTGCATAATTTTTATTGAGAAAAACCTTACTTCAAAATTCATTTTTCAGCCCCCGTAGGTGAGCCTTTTGCACAGTGTGAGATTCTCGCAGGTGCCCTGAAGGCCGCCTGTGAGAATCCTAGATTCTCACAAGTCCTGCATGGCCCACCTACGAGAATGCTTGGGCGCAGGTTCTGACCCTAAAATGGACTCCAAATCCAAAAAATCGTCAATAAAAACTAAAAATAAACCATGGAAAAGTTAGAGAATCAAGGGATTACCTCGTTGTCTAAGACGGTTCGCCGAATAATCACTTGTGCCTCCCGCAATCGAGCAAATAAATTTGGGGGAAAATGAGGTATGTTGGAATTTGTTTTGGCAAAATCACAATGAAATGGTAAAAATCCCTTTTTACCCATATTTATTCACTTTTTACTATTTTTTTTTTTTTATATTCTTTTTATTACTTTGTCTATAAAACCCGATACCCTAATAGCCTTGTGAGTGTGGTTTTTCACAGATATCATGACTTCGAAGTCCGAACGAGGGGGTATGGGTGTTTTTTCTTTTGTTGCATGTATGACTACTTTTTTAGGGTTTTTTTAGAAAAAACCTCGAGCTCAGTCTTCGTTCATTCTCGCGCTCGAAAATATATGAGAACGTAACCGAGTATACTTTTTCTCATCTTTTCGTACTCATCATGGTAACACGAAAACGTCGAACATTAGGGAGTATCCTTTAATCTCTTTTCACACTCCATAAAAATGAAAAGATGGTCGAGCAATCTTGTTCTTTTCACACTCGTTAAAGTATTTGAAAAAAACATTCGACGGGCGATAGTTTATCACATTTTCGGTCTCGTTGAACTCTTTTATGAAAAAGGAACTGGGAGAGTTCTCTTTAAGTGTTTTTCAGACTCTCAAAACATGAAAAACCCCTGAGTTTTCTATCCTTGGACTTGTTAAACAAACATCGAAAGACTCGCAATGGGACCGAACCACTCCTTCCTAGGGTTCATTAAACATACTCTGAGGGACTCATCTAAAGGATGAGCTTACATCGACAAGCATATGTTATCCTCCTCAATATTGTGTAAAAATAAAGAGGTACTCACCAAAAATGGTGGGGGGAATTTTGGGAAAGGGATGTGTTTTCGTATTCATATTAATGGCAGTAAGCATCGCTTTTGAACATGACACCCCCTATTTTTCATTTGAATCCAGTTTGGGAAATCCATTTGTCTCTCATTTGACTTGCTACAAGGTCATATCTTGGGTCATCTTTGAGTCAGTGCTTCCCAGTCCTTGGTCGTGTCATTCATATGTTCAAGAGAAGTTCACACGAGCCCTCTATTGAGTTGGCCATCTGCAATTGTCCATTCTTACTATGACGACCTTCCCTATGTCTGTTTCGACCCGTATTCATACTTTGTTTCATCCTCAAAATCTGTTACTTATTTCATGTCATTGATGGGGGATACATCAAGGCCCTCCTATGACGAGTCTTATTCCATCGAATCCAACTCATTATCCAGAAATAAGACTTAGAAATCATTTAGTACCTTGGAACCTGCATGCCTTAATGGCAGGTCTCTTCACTTTCGACAGGGGTTTCACATCATTGATCTCTCATCGAGAGATTCTATCGAGTTCTCGACTTCAGCTCATGCATTCTCATTCATTCGAATTGTACTTTGGTACCTTGGGAGTCATTGAAATCAATGGTGATTTCCCTTGCACTTGTTAACAGTTTTCATCAATGACCGGTAATCAAGTGGTTTCTACCATGTTTGACTTCAACACATGTAATCACATGGTTAGATTCATACTTTCAGGTGACGGGATTGAAGACCTCGGGTCTCATATTTTTTATCCAGGCTGTGATGGAGTATGTATGATTTGTATCGGCACATAGATCCACTTTGTATGTCATGTGGCTATGTCGTCTTAATTCAAGTCTTCTCGCATAGATCCACAGTGTATTCCTGGTGGCTATGTATCATTTTGATGGCATGGATTGATGGTGTATGATTGGTGGCCATGACCTATGTTTATGATTCCATTCATTTTTTATCTGAGCATGGGAATGCCTACCTCAAAACTGGTATTATATTCTACATATGCTTGGTTGTTTACAGGTTTCTGATTAAGTGCGCTCCTTGTTTCTGACACACACACACATTCTACAAAGTATTTTGACTGTCACAAGTTATAGCCTCATACTTTTGGGGGCATTCCGTTACACATGATTTTGGTCACTCTGGTGATGTCTGTACAAGTCATGTATTCAGGCTCCCACAAGGACTTTTTGCTTGAGAAAAGTGACTGTTGTCTCCTTCCAAAAAACACATTTTTAAGATGAGTTTGTAGGCTGCCTATATTACAGGGTGTGAAAATCCTTCATTCTCATAGGCAGCCCAAAATTAGGGTGTGAATTGTTCGCAGTCTACTCTATAGGTAGGGTGCGAACCTATTTCAAAGCTTGGAAAAGAGAAGAAGTCATGAAGGTTCAAGAAGGGAATATTCTAGAAAATGAGTTGGCATTTGCATGGTTGGCATCCTACTGACTTCTCAGATTTAGTGGGATCATCCTCATCCATTTAACCATATCTCCTTCTCCTATATATTGAAAGGTTTCTCATGGAAAATATTAAGCAAGATTGAATGAAGAATTGGTGAAAGAATTGTGTGAAGGAATCTGCCTGGACAGAAGCTTGAAGACTCTATTTGGTCTATCAATTTGTATTGGATCTTCTTCATGCAAGAGTAGGGCAAGTGTGTGTGTTGGAACCAAGGGTCACTGAAAGGAAGCTTGCGACATTAAGGCGATTTAGTTGTATCTTCTACTTTCATTTAATATAATAGAGCGGCATGTCCCTTTCCCATAAAATCACTCTTATTTTATTGCATAACTCCTTGATCATATGCATAGGTTGACATTGAATATAATTTTCTATATTCACTTTGGTTGGTTTGTGTTGTCTTGGACCTAATTTCACAATAGCACTGGAGCGTAATTTCACAATAGCACCGGAGTGAAGCAGGAACAACAGAGACCTAAGGAAGCGATATAAAGGTATGTCACTCATTCCTTTTTAGTAGTGGATTCAATGATTGCAACTTAGGGAAAGAGTCGTGTCCTGTCCTGTTTTGTTCTAGATCCAGGTGGATATAGGGAGATCTGTTAGTGTCTGCACCTACCGATTTATTCGATAACAGTGGGAAATTTATCAATTATGTCTTTTAAAAGTTCCTTCATTCTTATGGAGAAGCATTTGATTTCTCTCAGGACCTTAGGGTGAGCATATATAAATATAATCTATGGATTTTAACTTTTTCCAGCGACAACACCTCTGGGACTTTAGCCCCTTCTTCCCATGAAATGAGGTACAAGCCCTTATTGGGGCCAATGCACCTGAAAACCCAAAAGATGAGGCAACAAAGGGGAAGAAGTATGGAAAGTGGTAAGAATGAGCGAGGAATGATATCATGACCTTCAAGGAACCCCCATTGGCATCAGTTTTCTTGAGGGTGACCTACTTACTAGGAAAACATGTCAACCACCAAGGTGTAATGTCCCCAAATAGAATTTTTCTAGCTTTAATATCTAAGATAGTTCTAATTATACTATTTATATGTTATTAATTTGATTGAGAAATTTCTACAAACATTTCTCACATAACCCATAAATAGGAATTTTTTAAAACATGTTGTGTACACCAGAAAATATAAGAGATAATATGGAACTTTATTAATAATGGAATTTTGACCACACAATACAATGACTATGGTTATTGTAACAACTGTGAAAAACAAACAAATAATAAACTGAAAACCTAAACCTCGTGTAGTTCCCTGATCTCTCGTAGTAGATGACTTCTCCAATATGTAGAGGAATAAATCCAAATCTCCAATTCCCTTCCAAGATTAAATCAATAACCTAGTAAATCGTTGTTGCAGATGATGATGAGCCTCTCCAACAACACCTGTCATAGAAATCTGGTCACCTGTACCTGAAGCAACTCTGCAACTTGGATTGTAGAGGGCCTTGCAGTACATGGATGGACATATAGCAGGGCCTCATGTGACAAGGCCATAAAAATAACGAGGTACTCAAGGGACACCCTATACTCAAACCGTGAGGATGAATCCAAACATGGTTTCCTGAAACCCTCTAAGCACCTAGGAAATCGGAGTACGACCTCCTCCAATCTCCTGTGTAAGTTGATGCACCTCCAAAATGAAAAAATCAATTGAAGCTCCAATGAAAATCCTAGATGGATTCCCCTCTTGTCCAACCTCCAATGGAAATCCTGGGTGGATTCCCCTCTTGTCTATCTAGGGTGGATATTTCACCACCGAAACCAAACCAATAGTGGAAGGGTTTTGCTAAACCCTAATGAAACAATGTCTCCAAGAGCACTTCCAAAATGAGATATCAAATCATAATGCCAAAATGAATCTCTACCCCTCCTTTTATCCTTCCTTCATTTCTTCTATAACTTTCCCCCTTTGTGACTAAATCAAATATAACTTCTAGAACTTTCCCCTTTTTGACTAAATCAAGTATATCCCTTTTTTTCATCCTTTTTCTTTCACTTTAAGATTAAAAGTTACTTTTAATAATGGTTAAGTAAATTATGAATCGAAAGTTACTTTGTTTCCTTAATGTCATTTTAAATACATAAAAACTAATAACTAAGTGACATTAAATAACCCCCTTTTGACTTTATTTTTCTTTACTGGCAAGCCACAGGAATGATTTCTATTGTCGAACAAGGGAACCCAAAAATGGGGACATGAAAATTCCTCCCTTCCCAAATATTTCTTATCCTCAAGCAATGCCATCATACCCATAAGAAAAACAATCTAAACCAAACTGGAACTAATGTTGATCTCTAGGTCCTAATCCAATCTAAAAGATACAAAACACCTATTTCCCACAATATTTTCGTACAATGTGCTAACACTAGGGGCCCCTTGAAGGCCACCTATGGGTAGAGAAACTAGATATTGTAAAAAATCAGTACACTCTTCATAAAATGTCCCATATAGAAAACCAATACATTGTGCCATATGAATAGGATCTTGAGAGTAACAACTCACTTTCCTATCTATACTAGCTACCAAACTATCAACCCATAAAATCCCAGGGTCCCATGCTATAACCATAAAGGACTCATCATCTTGTTGTTGTGCCACTCTCATCATAGATATTTTCCCCTCCTGCCTAGATTTATTCCCTAAGCTACAATTCCTCAAATATTTGTCCCCACTATCAAGGATTATATCCTACCAGTGGATCTCAGTGGAGTCACCCAAAACAAATCTAAAATTAGGCCTCTAAGAGAAGTCTATGTGGCCACAAACTGATAGTGCATCTGTGACACCTAGTATCCAAGTATTACAGGGTAAATCCCTAATACTCCAGTATCCCTAGCCTACTGCAATCATCCAAGATTCATCCAAAAAATATAATAATGCATCGACCACAAAGTCTCTCCATATGAACACAAGAATCATGTAGGTGGTAAAGTCACTAGGGTCCCAAACTAGCCTGTATGATGTGAACCACCCTCTACTCATAACATTGGTCTGTAAGGTGATAATATGAGAATCCACATAACTTTTCCTAATAAGAAACACAATCATAAGCTGCATAAACTTAATCAATTCCTCACAATACCACTCCTCCAAGCATACACTCCTAAGCCTCCCAAAAGTAAACTTTGGAAAGTCAAAGCCAGTGCTCTCCTCTCTAATAGTAGTTGAACTGTCAATCAATGTAATTATAGGGTCCCAAACTAATCCTGGGAGGGTACCACCATGTTGACATTGCACCACTCTGATCATCACCATCAGACCAATGTCCCCAGTTTGCGTCCTCCTCTCCTATAACCCCAAGATGAAATCCCTAAAGGGACTAAAACCACTATCCTGGATCCTTCCCTATGAAGGTGTCTTAGTGAAATCTAATCCTGAAAATCCATTATTTGCCTTGAGTTTGTCCTATGATATAGATTAAGTCTCAAACTCCCTCCACTAACACCCAAAAAATAAAGTATACCAATCATTTCCACGACTTTGTCGATCATCATCCTCATCTGAATCAATCTATCACATAGATGAATTCTCAGATCCCACCACCAAATTGGAAGTCCATTATTCCCAATATCTGGTAGTTGCCTTTGTAATATATCGGTAACCATCAGAGACAAAATGAGTCATGTCCCTGGTATTCCATCATCTAGTGGAAACCAATTACTAGGATTCAAATTTGATCTTGCTAATTTGTTTGGCTCCTGCCAAACTGCATCAGGAAATCTATTATCTTGATCACCGTCAATCTACTCCAATAATTCGTGGAGTCTAAATACCTCCTTGGAAAATATCCCTAACACCTGTGGTGCCTCATACTCATACGATTACCAATAATTCCCTACCAAAGGTGAATCATGTGTAGCCCTCATAATATTCTCCCTAAGTGTGGACTCAAAGACTACATCTGTGCAACCTTTGTAGTAGATAATTCCATCCACAACTCCGTCAGCTGGAAATTTTGTGAATTAATCCATTAAAATATCGATCTCTTCGTATTCTATGAGCACATATCCCAAATGAAATAACTATGATATGGATATAATCCTTCTTTCCCCACCCAACTGAATCACATGAACCCTCCATGTCATGCTGAATATACCATTGACATCAAAGAGTAGTACTAGATGCCACGACCACTGCTTGCATGACTAGAACATGTCAGGTGCATTGGTCAACTCCAATGGTATGACCAAGAACTAAAGTTAACATATGAGAGAAACCCTGTGGGCATCCTTCTCTCCATCCCTGCTCTAATAATATCCCTATCTAAGAACAATCTCTGAGGAATATTTCTCTCCATAAAGATTTTCCATCCACTCATTGATCTTGGGTGAACCAAATTCAATGATATGTCTGAGGTCTCTATCTAGAGGTATTCTCGGGGAAAACATCCCAAAACCCCATTGTACACCACCATACACCGTTGTATACTATTGTATACTGCTGCATACCACCATATCATCATGTACCACCATATATCCTATATGTGCACTATATCACTCACTCCACTAATATCAACTGAACCTAGATCCCAGAGTGATGTATCTACATCTGTCCTATACTCAATCCGCCAATGAACTGGTGCATATACTTCCTTCATGGATGATCCACAAGGAATGTTATCAACTACCTACTTTGTAGCTAATCCTTGAGCTAAAATAAATGTCTTGTGATCCTTGCAATGCAAAATAGGAACTCGGAAAAAACCCTCTATTTCAAACTTCTCCTCATACACCTACATCCTTGAATGCTCCTCATGTGGAATCGTCACAAGAGGCTCCTCCCTTAGATCATGAGTGCCACTCATGCCGTCACGACTTTCAAAGATGATGTAGTCTTTGTTGTTGTCAAATATGGAGAGTGTTCCAAACTAATCTTGTAACAAAGCTCCTCAATCTCCCTTTCCTTGTCTTCAATGAACTTAAGAGAAAGGTATGTAGTTGAGTCCTCATCAGTGGTTGATTGGAAAGTTGCATCATGTGTGTTGTCAACCTGTCCATCATATGTGCTAGTTCCATGGGTCTCATGAGATATCTCTAATGGTGTACTAGATTTTGTTGTCTCACTATTGCACACATTCTCAACATGATTATATACATGTACCTCCAACAAGTCCTTGTTTCCTTCCTGATTGTTTTCCTTCACTTTCTTCCTAGTTCTTTTCAAAGAATCCTTGGGTCGAGATCTAGGTCATTTCCTTCTCTTGATTTCGTAATAATGCTCTAATGACATAACATCCTTCATATCATCACTTAACTTCTGATACTCTTCATAATAATTCATGTGCTCCTCATATATTTCCCAAAACTCAGGATACTTTAAAAATGGTGCTATTTTGTTTTAATATTCTGCTATAGATTCATGTTTTGTCTTAATATTTTACTATCCATTGTATGCACACACTCATAGGATGGAAACATCACCAACTCTGATAGCATTGTAATTTCCCTAAATACAATTTTGCTAGCTTTACTATCTAAGATATAAGAGAAAATATGGCACTTTATTAATAATGGAATTTTGACCACACAATACAATGACTAGGGCTATTGTAGTAGTTGTGAAAAATCAAAAAACAATAAATTGAAAACCAAAACCTGGTGTAGTGCCCTGATCTATCCTAATAGATGGCTTCTCCAATATGTAGAAGGCTAACTCCAAATCTCCAATCCCCTACCAAGAATGATGCAATAACCCTATACACCTCTACTAGAGACAATGACGAGTCGCTCCAACAACACCTACTGCAGAAATTCGAAAAATTGTACCCAAAATATCTCTACAAATCCTATTGCAAAGGGACTCGTAGGACGTAGCTTGATTTCTAGCAGAACCTCACGTGACGAGGTTGGACAACCAGCATGGGCGTCACAGAACACCCTATACTCAAACCACTAGGATGCCTCCGAAAACAGTTTCCTGAAACCCTTCGAGCACCTCTGAAATCAAAGTATGGCATCCTCTATAAAGTTCTTCCAATATCCTATGTATGTCATGGCACCCCCAAACTGAAACAAATCAATTGAATCTCCAATGGAAATCCTTGATGAATTCCCCTCTTGTCTAAGCTTCAATGAAAATTCTAGGTGGATTCCCCTCTTGTCTAGCTAAGGTGGATATTGCACCACCGAAACCAAGCCAATAGTGGAAGGGTTTTTCTAAACCCTAACGAAACAATGGCTCCAAAAGAACTTATAAAATGAGACATCAAATCATAATGAAAAAATGAATCTCTACCCCTGCTTTTATCCCTCCTTCATGCCTTCTATAAATTTCCCCCTTTTTGACTAAATCAAATATAACTTATAGAACTTCCCCCTTTTGAATACATCAAATATAACTTATTTAACTTTCCCTTTTTTGACTAAATCAAGTATAACCCTCCCCACCCCACCCCCCTTTTTCTTTCACGTTAATATTAAAAGTCACTTTTAACCATGGTTAAGTAACTTATTAATCTAAATTTATTTTATTTCCTTAATGTCACTTTAAATACATAACAACTCCTAACTAAGTGACATTAAATAACCCCCTTTTGACTTTATGTTTCTTTACTGACAAGCCATGGGAGTCATTTCTATTTTCGAACAGGGGAATCCAAAAATGGGGACATGACAAAGGTGAAATAATGAAAAATGTATAATTTCCCAAAAAATGTTTTATAATCAAGAAAGGACTCTTTGCAACATGCTCAAATTTTTCAAATATTAAAGTGACACTTACCATGATAATAGACTTGTTTCATCGTGAAGAAATACTTGTTGTCTTCTAGGAGCCAATATGGTGTAGTGGATGTTTCTTTGTTGAAGGGATCATGATGATGAACTATGGTGAAATAGAGGGGTTGTGTAGGTTGTGTTGTGCATCAAGCTCTCAACACTTCATGTCTACTATTTGCGGGCCTTGAGACATCATCTCCTTAGTTACCCATAGGCCTGGGGGGTAAAATTTGGATCCTACATGGGGACATGTGCTCATAGTAGAGTGCATGAAAACCTAGCATCTCCTGGTATAACATGTTCTTGCACAACTCAAACAAACTGTTGAAATCGGAGGGGTGGTGTAACTCACCCCTTGTTCATATGGAAAATTAAAACTACCAAAATCTAAAGTAAAACTTGGAAAGAAAAGTTTTCTGACATTTTTATTCTAGCATATCAATATGAGTATGCAAATCATATGAATGTAACATATCAAGATGCAAGGATGCAGGAAAAAAAATATGTAAATCAGAAATGCGTATGAAAATCTAAGAAAAGTGTGACTATATTAGCATGATATGAAACATATATATGCAATGCAATCTAGGATGAAAATTCCTACCCTAACCTACTTTACCTAATCTAAACTTTCCCAAGAAGTCAAGTATCCTTGTTGGCACAGGGACAGACCCAGGGTTCAACGCACCAACAAAACCCTAACTACCGGCCCTTTCAGAAACACCTGTGAAGCAGATGAAGTCTCACCCAAGGTATAGGCAAGGGGGGTTGCAGGACTCAAGTGTCTACAACCTATATGGGACACATATCTATGATCAAAATACTTAACAGATCACTTAGCAATTAACATTCATTAGTCTTTAACCCTCATTCGTATCGCAGGTTAAACCTTGATTACAGAACAACACAGTATTAACCAATATCTAATACTTTCATTCACTTATCACATAACATTAACTCATATATAGTATTCATTCACATTATTAATCACTAAGCTAATACATCAGATGCATTCATCAATCAACACTAAGAAAATAGAAGTATAAACACCATGAACACATTGCATAGAGCACAAATAACACAGGATATATGTGGTTCACCACAGTGTGGGGCTATGTCCACCAACTCTTATTCTTCTTTATTAGTCTCCTTCAATATTATTGCATGCACAGAGCCACAACGCAAACTCCTCATAGAACAAGAGATCTGCGTGCACCTTGCCAGACCCTCCTTCCCTGAGTTAGTTCACAACACAAAGACTTACACAGTTCATGCACAAAGCCTCTTACACAACACTCGCACATAGCTCTGCAAACCTTAACACGTTCATGCACAAATCCAACTAGCCATGCACTAAGATGATCAATGACTCGTAACTCTACATGCACTAAGCCACACTTAGACTCACTACTTCTTACGTCCTTAGCTACATATTTATACATTACAAAAAGGGCCTAGACATGGGTAAGACCCATGGGCCGACATCCCATACCCGTTACATAAACCCTAAAACCTCAAAAAGCATGCAAAAATGGCGATATCCTATGATCTATGCTTCACCTGGGTGCTCCGTCTTCGACCAGCCCGTCGAAGTCCCAAAAATGGTCAAACATGACCAAAGTTTCCACAAAACTTGGTCGAGGGCCAAAAATCCTCTCCTTAATGGGGCTTGAGAAGGGACCAAACAACTGGTAATGGACACCTCCTCCCTTGTAGTGTGGATATATAGTAGGATTCATTGGAAAATTCTTCACAATCGTGTAGGGACCAAGCGAGAAAATCTCAAACTCTCCTTGTGTATTGATATTCCCCTTCTTTGTATCTCACTCTAGAACCAAATCACCTTGTTTGTACTCTCCTCCCCTAAATTCATTCATTTCGTGTATTACCTTGGTATATTTTCTCGAGGGAGGGGGTGGGATGTTGTTGTTAGAACATCATCTTGGCTTGGTCTAATCAATAAGTCCTTATCATATTTCTTCAATATTTTGATGGATCTAGTTTCCTTATATTTATACTTTTCTAGTTGTTGTTGATAATATTCCTTCTTAGGACAATTCATACCATGAAAATATTCTTCTATGGAAAAGGTTAAGTCATCTGGGAAAACTTATTAGGGTTCATCAACTTCAAGAGGTTCCTTTGTTTCAGAGTCAATGTCAATCTCTTCAACATGATCCTTCTTCATGGTCATGTTGGGTAGGTGGGTGTATGTACCATCATCCATAGGTATATCAAGACAATTAAAATCCATTTCTAAGGCACCACCCAACATTGCAGAAAATTCTTAGACAAGAACATCCCCCATACATCTGGGACATCTACAACTACAATGTCCATTAGGAGGACTATATCCGGATATCAAGTAAGGTGGACCTTCACACCTTCTACTACATCATGAGTGGTAATGGCTCAAGACTCAATTCTGCACACATTCCTGTAAATCCTCATGGTCTCCAAACCAAACTACCTCACTACGTTCAAGGACATTATATTTTCACCCCTAATTCAAGAAAATAATTGTTCAAGATCTTACCATTTACTTGTAACAACATGAAAATTGGTGGGTGCTCATCATATTTTAGCCTGAATGGATTAACTTGCAACATTATATGAGGGTCTATAGGTTCTTATTGTACCATGAATAATTTATCAACTTTGTTTTTCATCGAAGGGATATTAATGATCTCTTTCCAAGGTACTAGTATATTTATATTTTCCAAGATATTATCTATGTCAATGTTCAAGTCAATATCGCTAGTCTTTGGAAAATGGGAATAGGAAGAATTTTTCTTGGTGGAGGAGGAAGACCTTATTGAGGGAGATTAGGGTTAGTGGGAGGAGATAGTGGCACATTTCTTCATATTGTGTACACGTGTAACTCCTTCTTCCTAATTTTATCCCTCATGTCCTCATCCATACTGTTTATAAATTCCATCCTATCCCTCCTAGATGCTTTCATTTTTATTTCCTCAAGTTGCTCATAAGTGATGTTTAGGCACACTTGAGGAGACACTGTAAATATATGTTTGATACCATCAAAGGGATTCATTTGGTCAAGATCCCTTTTATTCCTTGGAAACTCATACTCCCAATGTGTGTCCCCACAAGTCAAGCACCAAGGGGTTTCTTCTTGAATTACAAAATTGGGAGGATGTAGAGTATTTGGAACCCTTTGTTCATTGGAAGGCCTAGGTTTCCATGCTTTATTAGGCCTTTGGGGTTGTCCCCTAAAAGGATGCTTGGTGGCTTGTGGCAATGTCATTTCTAAATTAATGTTTCTATTCATTTTGATGGTTTAATTCCTGGCAAGGTCATTCATAGTTTCTTCAAGCCTTTTCCACTGAGTATTAGTATCTTGGGAAGTCTCATCATTATGTACTATCCTTTGTTTGGGATTTACCTTGGCTCTCAGGGCATAGAAAGGATCTACCCTACACAATGAAATATTAGCCTCAATTTCCATAGCCATTTCCTTGACTTCTTGGATTGTCTTTAGACCCTTTTCTTTGAGTAAGTATCCAAAGTGTCCATAGAAACATTTGATGTAGGAGAAGAGAATATAGTCCCCACCAAGGTGATGGATTTTATGGATGTTTTGAAGAAAAATTTAAAACATGGAATTGAATTCTCTAACAGTATCATTCTCAGATTTCTTGATTTTGATAAGTCGAGTCAACAACATGCTTCGATCCTCTTTAGTACTCCACCTTTTAAGAAAGGTTTCCTCGAGTTGATCCATAGTATTGATGCTCTTATCATGGATACTCTCATGCCATCTCCTAACAACATCAGTAAGAGTGGTCGAGAAAATATTCATTTCTAATTATTTGGCATCATCACTTACAAGATTAAGTTGGAAGAAGGCCCAAAAATTACTCATGTGCTCTTCAGCAATGGTAACATTATTACCAGGAAACTTGGGCAACCACTTCTCATAATTTAGAGGCATATATCAAGGGTACATTAAGATAGCAGAAATATCCAATGGTTTGAAAACATTGGATGCACATTGGTTTTGAACCATTGTAGGAAAATTAAGATTTCCACCAAACAAGGACTTTGCTACATGTGAATTGTGGGGAATCCTTTTCTTGTAGGTAATAGGAGGGTTAGAATACCTCCTAGAACTTTGTAGAGTCACCATATGATAAACCCTATACCATCAAAGGAAGGTGAGGGAATCACCCTCAGTGGATTTGCCATGAAAACTTTGAGATATAACAGATTTAGGAGAAATCTTGTCCAAAAGATCTTGAATATTGGTGCCTTTTAGGGCTATGGAGTATTTACAATAGAAATGCAATAAGTGGATATGAAACTAGAAAATTCTAATTGGTAGGGTTTAAAATCTAAGGTGCTATCATATTAGGGCCTAAAGGTTTAAACCTCGAGGATAAGGATTGCTAGAGTGCAAGCACTTTTGGGCTCTAGAAAACTTTTCTCCCTTCTTAGGTACTTTAACTAGGTCACAATCAAGAGTTTAGGGTCAAAATCCTAAAGTGATAGCACTTTTTGGCTTTAGAAGTCTAACCCTAGATAGGATTTCTTCACAAATTTTGGATAAGAGTAACCTTGTGAGAGGAGGAAGAACTTATGCTCCTCTCTTAGGGTTTTACCAAACATGATTTCTATCATGAACAAGTATATTTCACCATAAAACATTAATATCATGAAACAATATTTGCATAAACTTACTTATTTCACAAAGATACCAAGATAAGTAAACCCTAATTGCAACAATACTATCCAAAAATCAGAAAAGAAAATACATCACTTGAACATCTAAGCATAGTGCACTAGTGTAGAAGAGAGAGATATCCAAAGAGGGAGAAAATTGCAAACTTGGTCTCTCACAAAGGTGAGAAAATGTGATGATAAAATAATATGTTAAGGAGATTTATTTATATGGATTTATCTTGACCTATTTGTCTGCTTTAAATTGTCAACAAAAAAATATAAGGGGGCTGACCCCTTCAATTTGTCTTTAAATTATGCAAAAAAAAATAAAATACATGAAATAAAACCCTAGAAGGGTGATGCCATTCCCTAGAGGGTGATGTAGGCTCTCGTCAAGCATTAAAGAGGGAGACATTGGGCCTCCAATGGCCATTGTCATGCTCTCATGTGCCAAAGTTCCATTCCATGGGTCTCATCCTATCAAGCCAACTCCAAAACCATATCATCCATCAAACCCTATCCCTCCAAGGTGACGTCAAGGGATAAGAAGTGATGCCCTAGACATCCAAAGTCCAAAATCCAAGTGGAGAAGGGTGAAACCTCATCCTCTGGTGATGCCAAAGTGCATCCAAAGGAAACAACCTCCACTTCTAGGTGCAACTCTCATCATCCATGGTCTCCACATGCGATGCTCAGTGACCATCCTATGGGAAAGGTCCTACAAACAAAAACAAGTACACCCTCCAAGGGTCCACAATTCACAAGAATCATGACAGGTAAGCCACATTTAATACAAGAACCACCCAAACATGTGCATAAAATCTCCCCTTTTCAAATTAAATAAATGCTCAAAGACCTTATAAGTTTTTCCCAACTTAGGTATGGGAGGGATGTCATGGTGCCCTATTGGGTAAGCCAGTCTCTAAGTCAAGGAATATTTCCCATGAAGAGGGCCCTATATGGATCATGTGATGAGTATGAGGTGGATTGGGGGAATACATTTTGGCATGGGGTTCTTGACATATCAAGGGTTCGCATTGCCTCATTTATGGGTGCCTTTGTGGAGGTGTGTTGCATCCTTCATTTTCAATGTAACTTTTTCCCAAGCCCTTGCATTTAATTTATTATGGTCCAAACATTGAGTGCTATTTGAAATGGAAAGTAAAGAGAACCATAATTCCACTTGAAGTTAGGAATACATTGAGTTCTATATGCAATGGAAATTAAAGGACACTGTAAATGCATTTCTCCATCAAGTGGGACATGTATTAATTATGTGTTTTAAAAGGTCCTTCATTCTTATGGAGAAGTGTTTCATTTCTCTCAGGACCTCAGGGTGATCATCTAGAAGGAAAATGTATGGCTTTTAACTTTTTCTAGCAACAACATCTCTGGGCCTTTAGCCCCTTCTTCCCATGAAATGAGGTACAAGCCCTTCTTGGGGTCAATGCAACCGAAAACCAATAGGATGAGGAAATTAAGGGGGAGAAGTGTGGAAAGTGGTAAGAATGACTGAGGAATGATACGATGATCTTTCAATTAACCCCCAAGTAGAAACCCTTTTCCCGAGGGTGACCTACTTACTAGGAAACCATGTCAACCACCAAGTTGAAATAAGGAAAAAGGTATAATTTCCAAGCAAACGTTTTATAATCAATAAAGGAATATTTGCAACATGGTCAAATATTTCAAATATTAAAGTGAAACTTACCATGAGACTGAAGTTGTTACCTCGAGAAGGAAGACCTGATCTCTTATGGGAGCCAAGCTAGTGTAGTGGATGTTTCTCTACTGAAGGGATATGATGATGAACCGTGGTGAAATAGAGGATCTCCATGGGTTGTGTTATGCATTGGGCTCTCGGAACATCATGTCCGCTACCTACATGCCTTGAGACATCATATCCCTAGTTACCCATAGGCATGTGGGGTAATAGGGACTATAGTAATCAGTTCCATTCCATTGTATTAATCTTGCATGCAAACCAATGACTTTAACCTAAAATTTTGCACTTCATTTCATATTTTTATTGTAGGTTTTAAGTTTGAGGTCTAATTTGGCCTCATATCAAGGACCGATATGAGGCAATAGGATTCAAACTTAGAAAATAGGATATGTAGGATATATATTTATAATATATACATCCCATGGTGGATTAATGCTAAGTTTCAATTACCATTAATTCCAAACATTAAATGTTTAATGCCTCCAAAACATAACCCATAGTCCATAACACATTGCAATGTATAGAGGCGGTGGATTTGGTGTGTCATAGTGGTTGTTGGCGAGTGTTGTGTTGGTTTTGTCACATGGGTGAGAAAAAACACAACACTTACTTGCCTAGTTAAGTCAACTAAACAAGACAAAGGTTTGTGAGTTTATTAGATAACCAAATACACATGAAACAAGAAAATTAAAAAAAGGAAACAAATGTTAGAGAATCTTGCAAGAACTAGAACCATGAAAAACAAAAAATGGCAATTATATATCTTCCAATGGATCAATATATTGATAGGCTAGCACAGTGGAGAAAGGCAGGGACTTATGAATCCCCTCTTCCTCCTTGGGTGGGATCTTGAGTTCCCTAATAGAGATTTTTTCTCTTCATGCAATGGAAAGTAACAATGGTGAGTAAATATAATGCCAATCCTCTCAATAGGTGAGAGGAATGGCCCTTGCTACAGTGCTTGAATGATTTAAAGAGAAAAGAGGATTCTCCAAGAAGAATTATTGCATAATAACAATACCTTGAAGTTATTGTTTTTCTAGCACACCCATGGTACATATTTATAGTGTCCATTCATGGAAAGATACAACTGGTTCATAGTGCGAACAAGGGGCCTTTTAGGGAAGTTCCTAGCCCTTGACCAACCTCCAAGCTAGATTTTGCTCAGATATGAGTGTCAAATCATGTTGGGGGTCGGACTGGAAGTGGTTGAGAGCTCGACAAGATTCATAAATGTGTCATTCATGAGAAGTGCACGGCTTTGCTCATAGACAGTCATGCATCTTGCGCATTATGTGCATAGTGTGCGATTAGGTCTATGTTGGCCCATGCATTCTGCACACAGTGCACTTTCTTCCTTTGGTGAATTTGTGCACTTTGAGTTTTGAACCAAGTATATAGTTTTTATGCCTTTTTGATGGATTTTGGTGTTGTAGGTGTACTAATTGCTGCTAGAATTCATGTCTTTCTTCAACCATTGTGTGCAATGTTGTGGATAATTTTTTAGTGATAACAAATTCCCCTTGATGTGTGAGGTTAGGAGCTTACGTATAGAAAAAATACATCAAGTATTATTTTTTTGAGAGTGCCATTGTAAGGAAGAGTGAAGAGAGGAATTGCAAGAGTGATCCGCCTAAGGGAGAGGGAAAAATGTGGGAACCAAACTTTTCTTTAGGAAGAAAAAATAAAATATGTATACAAACGAGGCGGGCATGCCCCATGCTCATGTCATGAAACCAAAATGTGGGACTACAACTGGATATGCATGATGATGTAGATAGTTGCAGTTCCCTCGGGGGCGGTTGATAATGGAAGATGATGGTACTGAATGGTGAACTGGCTTTGAATCAAGTAATGGATGGTGGTAAGAAGTGTCGATGACTTGTAGGCATTGATGACCTATCAAATTCAAAGGTCCTCGGCTGGTATGGAAAGATGCAATGGTCCCACACTAAGACCCACCTTAACAGGAAAGTTTGTTGAAGTCGAATTTTATTGGGTTCAAGAAAGAAATGATGACTCTCTTTATTTCGCCTGAGACTCCTCATTGAAAAGGTAATGAGAGTCAAGATATTGTCGCCCTTCTAGAAATTGTGTTGAGGTCGATAGGAAGGGAGACGCGACGCTAAGAAGAAAAGGGTTTCTTGAAATCCACTGAGTAATAGATGATGTCAGGTATTGATGGGTAATATGGATGAAGCCAAGACGTTATGGGACTCAAGACTTTCTTTGGTTGGGGTGTTGAGGGATGATTGGAAACAACCGTAAAATTGGATCTAGTGTCAGGGGGACGACAAATGTTAGGTTAAACTATGTCGGAGGCTAAAAAAATGGGAAAACTCAAAGATCGTGGGTACATGGATTTGGGATACTCAGGGTTTGTTAATGATGACAATATGAAAAAAAAGGGTGGATGCCCCAACCAAGTGTGACATGGGTTTCTTTTCTAGGTAAAAGAAGGCCATCGATAATGACGACTAAAAATGCTATGTATATGTCGAAAAAAAGGGCTTTGTACAATTACCAAAGAAATAAAGAATAATTTGGTTTGAGTATATAGATACAGAAATGAGTGCCCCAGTGAAATATTGCTTAGCATGTTAAAGCACAAGTTTGTGAAAGAGAAAGTGTGGAGGGTGGGGGCTCCATGGGTGGGTTTCTATATTAGGTAAATGGATGGAGGACAATCTGTAGATGGGAAAACTGATGGTGGATGAGATGGAGGGATAATGGAACTGTGGGGGTGTAGTTAATAAAACGAAGTGTAGGATGATATGACCCGGGGAGTCCATTGGGAAGGTTAGAAATATGATAAGAAGAAGTATGGGGTTCATTCTCGGAAGTGCAAAATACTGTCGGGACTCCAAATCCTAGGGGGTGAAATAATCATAACTGTCAAGTTGTCAAGGGGGACTATGAATGGGAAAACTCATGTGGGGAAGAGTGTTATCAGTTGGCAGTACCAAAATGTAATAGAGGTAAAGGTACTACAGAGCCGAATGTAGGGACCCTAAATGTAAATGTTAGAGGGTGTGACTGAGATATGGAATTGTTTACAGAGAGAGTAATTACATGCCAGTGTCGAAAATATACTTGAAGGGGCTGTAAGATTTCTTAACAAGTACCTGAACAAAAACCAAATACCCGATGTGAAAAATATCTAATAATAAAGAAAAAATAACAACTATTTGATAAAATTGAATGTAAGCATGTGTACCTGAATGTGGCGTGAAAAAAATGCACCTCCGGGGAGAAGTGCATATGATAACACGGGGAATATGAATGTGTAGATGGATAGATCAGGATCTCGTGGCTGACAAAATCATTGATTATTTGGTCGATGAAATGGGTTGGGAAGTTGTCTTTGGTACAAGCGTGGTTGAGGTCACATAAGTCTGTGCAAATACAAATATTTCCCTATTTTTTGTTAACGGGGACGTGGTTGGAGACCCGAGAAGTGTACGCAATGGGGTAAATGAACCTGGCAGCATGTAATTTGTCAATTTCAACTTTGATAGTCACAGCTTTGAATGGGTGGAGGGGGCGTTTCTTTTGACGAATAGGGGTGATATCCGACCATGTGTCGATTCGATGTTTGACTATAGAAGGATCGAGTCCAATCATCTCCATATATGACCAAGAAAAAATATCTAGGTATTCCTAAAAGATAGTTGTGTAAGCAATGATTTCTTCAAGGGAGCATGCAACGCTAATGGTGATCTCTTCTACGATGCATGGTTTAATGGAAATGTCAATTTTGAATATGGGGGATATGTTGTCCATGTTTCCTTATTCAAAATCATCAAGGGTGGGAATAGGTTTTTGAACTAGTCAATATGCAACAGAGGAATAAAATCCTTGGTTTTGATCACGCATAGAGAGGCTTGATTAGGAGGGTGAAAGACCTCTTGTGAGAGGAAAAGTGCTCAATGATGGAGCGCATTCCAATGCTAATCAAGGGTAGTCAATTCCTCCAGGATATCTTTGTCTTAGTGGAAAATCCAAGAATACAAGGGATCCTAGTAGATGGTAGGGGTAACCGTCAACGGGTAAGTGTTATTGTCGCCAAGGGGTGAGGAAATAGAAGGGATATCATTTACAGGTTGTTATGGATCACTTGACATAAAACAAATATCACCATAATATGGATGGTATTTCATTCACTCAAGGACTGACGATGAAATATAATGAATGTAAGTAATGTGAGCATCAATAAGGAGTTCCTGAAAGGGCTCCGACCGAGATGTGTGGTGTATTGTGGCTAATGTTTGGTGGAATTGAGGTAGATCTGGGAAATGATGAGTGTAATGGCCATATTCTAAGCATATGGCACATGCAAAATTGGTTCGTAACCATTTCTTGCATGTGGTTGAGGAATCCTTAGTAGCGTTGGATGTACTTGGTGGTGTGGCAAGCAATGGGGTTGCTTTAGGGAGATGGATAAGATTGCATAACTAAGGAAGAGTAGGACATATATTAGTGGGGTGTCCTTATATTTCACATAGTGTGCAAGGAGGTTGATATCAGGGAGGGAGTGGAGCTATGGGATCGTTCTTCCTTCATTTTCCCTTGGTAGTGGCGATGTTGCTGCCAATTGTAGGTGGGGGTGGTGTGGTAGGATCATGTACTGGGATATGCATTAGTAATCCCTTTGTCTGAGGAGGGATCGATGGTGTAGGAACCATGGAGGGTGGATGGAGATACCATACAGGGATGGAAAGAACCATGTTGGTAAGGGTGAGGGTAGAAGTTACCTGGAATTCTTAGATTCCAGGTGGCGGGTAGAAAAAGGGGATTTGGGTAATGTCATGGGGGACTGTTTCCCA
>JZKD02S0120170.1:687484-701533 GCA_000966675.3 Picea glauca | reverse complement strand
GTGCAATCTCTACACTGATATCAACAAAGTAGGGTGAGTAACTCTGCCAATATCAATTCGACCTAGTGTTTGACCCTTGTGTGAGAAGGGCTTCCCAGGACAAGATGTTGCAAATGGAATTTAACACTTCTTAACACAAGATGCTATTGTGTGTTTTGTTCTTTTGGAGAGTGTATCTCTCTTCCTACTCCAAAGCGCTAGCCTAGCTAAATGTTGGTGTAATAGAACTCTAGAAAAGAGTTACTAGATAAATTTTATGATTACGCAGTGTTATTAAGAGCTATTGTTTATTCAAAGGAAACGGAAGTGAAACTTATGTTGTATGACTCTGACCCAACAATGCAAGGATGAGAATGAAATATATCACTTTTCTTTCAATGAATCCTATGTATGGGAGAGAGAAAAAGTTTTTCATATCAACCTTGAACTACAATGCAAAATTTCCTTTAAAATGAAAATGCAAACAATCACTTATCAAATGACAATTCTCAATAATATGTCTTTTTGAAATACTTCAACAATCTCAATAATTTGATTTTCAATGTTTTCTAAAACGAAAAGAATTTTTGAAAGAAAAACTTTGTGTTCACTTTTCAAAAAGGACCCACACTATGACAGTGAGAGTACAGAAAATCAAAAACCGAATGAACAAGCAATGACAAACTCTATCAACTCTTTCAACGAAAGCAAAAATAAAGAGAAAACCAAAATAGTCTTCTCAATGGAAACAAAAATGATCTTTCAAACCAATAAGCAAATGAGAAAAACCAAGTACTCAACTTTCAACCAATCACTGGTTCTTAACTAATCAAACACACTCAGATTCTGAAGTCAGAGAGAATGGTTTTGCCAAGAAAAGTCAAGAAACGAAAGTCAAGACACAAAAAGACAAGAAAAGCCTCGAAAGCCTAAGACTGTTCATGCACACAAAAAAAGACAAGAAAGATATCAATCAATGGTCCAAGAAACTCATAAGAGGCAATCAAACTGATCTGGGCAGTTGGAAATACCAAAACTCAAATCTAAACTTTTGAAAATTGTGTTCACAGGCAGGTAATATAACACAGTGTGAGAATCACTGATTCTCGCAAGTGACCCTTGAGCATGGTGCGAGAACCTCGCACTGAAACCTAAAGGCAGAGTCAAAACTCTACCTATTCTCACAGGCTGCAATGAAGTACAGTGTGAGAATGCCTGAACATAATCAAAAATGAAGAAAAATGAAGAAAAATTGAAAAAGGCCTCTGGACCCAGAGGGTCTATCAGGATATCCTGAAGACTCAGAGATTAATAGGACAAGAGAAAAGTGAAACCAGAGAAAATGGCCATAGAAAAATACCAGAAGCCACAAATAAAATGGGATTTCTCCCCAGTGGAGTCGCCAATTTTGTTATTGGATAAATCTGTAAGTGCGGACACAAATCGATCTACCTAGATCCACCTGGATCTAGAACAAAGCAAGACAGAACATGACTCTTTCCCTATATTTTGACCATTGAATTAAATAGGAGGCAAGATCAAATGGAATACCTTATTATCGCTTCCTATGGTCTCTGTTCCTCCTGCTTCACTCCAGCGCTCTCATGCAGTCAAGACCAAGACAACACAAACCAACCAAAGTGAAGAAAGCACAATCTATTCAACAGTCAATATATGTATATGATCAAGGAATTATACAATAAAGTGGAAATAGCTTTATGGGAAAGGGACATATTACTGTATCATATTAATGGAAAGTAAATACTACAACCTGAGCCTTGATGTCGCAAACTTCCTTTCAATGGCCCTTGGCTCTGACACACACACTTGCTCACTTGCATGAAGAAGATTAACCCCTTTAGATAAACTTGTTGGAGTCTCCAAGCTACTGTAACTTCAGTCCTTCACACAATTTTTTCACTAATTCTCCAATGAATCTTGCTTAACCTTTCTTAACCTTTTCCATGAGAATTCCCTCAATATATAGGAAAGAATGAATTAGTTACTTGGATAAGAATGATCCCAAAATATCAAGGAATCCAGTACTAGGATAACCATTCGAATTCCATCTCATCCTTCTAAAATATTCCCTTCTAGAAGCATCGAGAATTCATCTTATTCCTTGCTTTAGAAAGAGTTCACACCCTAGTAGTTCAACACAGTGCGAACTTCTCGCACCCTGGCTTAAGGAAGCCTGCGAGAACCATGCATTCTCACAGGCAAATATACAAGCAGCCCGCGAACCTCCTTCAAAAATGATATTTCTGGAAAGAGAAGAAAGTAACTTTTCTCAGGAGAAAGTTCTTATGAAGAGCCTGAGTACACCATCATCAATACATCATCATGATGACCAAAATCATGGGTAACACTTGTGAAGGAGAACCAATATATGGATTGCCTTGAGTATTTGACCCAAGCAAAGTGGAACCAAGTAAAGTCGATCCCAAGACAGTAGCACTCACTAGGGTATGATATGGTGGAGCCAGTGAGTTGGCGAGACTAGGGACTCCTCCTAGAATAGGAGGGAGATTCTGTAAGCATCTAGAATGACAGGGATTATGTGTTTCCCCTATGGTTCTAAATAGCAAAGTGAATGTGTGCAAATGGTGACAAGAGAGAAATAAATGAACCATAGATTTTTATATTTTTTACCTTGAAAAAATAGTATAACTCACAATTGCATGTAATCAAATGAACATTATACATAAATCAACTGTAAAATAAACAAGCATGTGGATAGGTGGATTTTTTCCGCATGGGGGAAAACAAAAACAAATTCTCATGTCCTAAAAAGACCTATCGTCCTTCCTCTCAATTTAGCACTGGGCCTTCCAATAGCACTCGATAATGGGGTCTGAATCCATCAGAAGAGGAACTAGTGAAGGTTGAAGTAATTCGTTATAATGAGGGGTAGAGGGTGCATATGATCCCAAAAGAGTTGGCGATATTTTCCAATAGACACACACAATCTTATGAAGGTTTGATTGCATCCCACAATCACCACCTGGGTATATATCCTATGTTTCATCACTAAGTACCTCAGTGAAAGTGCATCATTTAGATTTTTGGCCTAAAAAATGGGTCACGGGATGGATACCCTCACAAGAGTTGTGTGACTCAAGGAGGGATGCATAGAACAACCAGACATCATCCTTCAACCCTTCACAGGTATCTCCCCGCCTTATGGTATAGGAACAATTGACTTTGAGGATTCGAAAGATCCATATTCTCAACTTCTATTGTAACAAAATGTGAGAACCTGATAACGGGGGGTTATTTGGATGCCTACCCCCGAGATCCCACCTAGGCTAAAAAATTCTTTAGGCACCTCCTGTGGAGGAAATTTTAGTGTGTTCTTAAAAAACTTTTAGATGGAGTGGGCTGAGATATTGGGGTCATGGACCAACCTCATTTGAATTAAATTGGTGTGTATAATTTTTAAAGAAGTAGTCGGATATTTCGGAGTTCCTTTGAAGTACTTTGTGAGTACTAAAAAAGAAAGCCTACTTCGACCTCCACTATTTTAATAGAAATTATGTGTGTGATGAGTGGCTTTGTGTGAAAGAAAGTGAAAAGTGTGCAAAATATTTTTAACAAGTTAAGTGTAAGATTGTAGCATGTGGACTTCATGTGGTCCTTACAAATCTTCTTACTTAGATTACTATGTTTCTTTGGTACAACCTTGCGGAATATTTAAAGCCCTAAAGAACTAGCAATGTGGACATATGGGTTCTTACTTGATCCTTTAAACTCCCTATAATGTTGTCTAAACTATCCTAGGATTGTAGACATGTGGGCATGTATGGGCCCATTACTTGATCTTTTAAACTTTCCTAGAGTATTTTCTAGACTAGGAAATGTTTTTGAAACTATCCTAAGATTGCAAACATGTGGGCATGTATGGGCCCTTACAAAGATTTTAAGATAATTTTCAAAACTAAGAGGTACCCTAGGGGGGTGTTGACCTCTCCTAATGATTTTTTAAGGGAGATTAAATTTCCTTTCAACCATCTTTTCTAATTCCTGAGATCACACTTGGGTGCAGGGGAAGAGCATACTTGAGGGTTAAAATTGATTTCTAGTCCCAAATTAGTTGATTTATATTTCAAAAAGAAATAACTTTAACTCAAAGTTTTAAAAGCCAAATGAGCCATCCATGTGGCAACAAAGCAAAGAGAAGAATAGTGATTCTTTGTACCCCTATGTTCTTATGTTAGCTAACCTTCCTTGTGAGAAAGGACTCTAAGTGAAGTGTTATTTATTTACAAAGTGCATGAAATTAAAACATGAAGGAAAGGAGCCCTCAAACCACTCATAAAACCCTTACAATTTGCCAAAAATTGAACTTGTGTGTGTGTGTGTTGTAGTTCTGATAGTTGCGCTAAGGGCGCAAAATGCGGGGGTATATGAAATATGTTACATTCACAGAGTGAAGAATAATCGTCTATGTGCCTCGAAAGCCGTGCACTTCCTGTCACACATCGAGAAAGAAATTTCCAAATGAAATTATCTTGCCTTGGCTCCAAATTTTGACTTTGGAATACTTGATTACGTCAGTTTTGGTACTGTCATATCCAAACAATTAAAAAGAAGTGCTCTCAAGACTTAAATAGGGAGTAATTTTATTCACACTCCCCAGTATGGTCGCCAATCTGTTGTGTTGGTTTTGTCACACGGGTGAGCAAAAACACAACACTTACTTTCCTAGTTAAGTTATCTAAACAAGACAGAGGTTTCTGAGTTGATTAGATAACCAAATACACATGAAAAAAGGAAATAAAACAAAAGGAAAAAAATGTTAGAGAAGCTTGCAAGAACTAGAACCATGAAAAAAAAAATGGCAATCATATAGATACCAATGGATCAATATATTGATAGGCTAGCACCATAGAGAAAGGAATGGAATTATGAATCCCCTCTTCCTCCTTGGGAGGGATCTTGAGTTCCTTAATAGAGATATATTCTTGTCATGCAATGAAAAGTAAAAATGGTGAAGAAATACGATGCCAATCCTCTCAAGAGATGAGTGGAATGGCCCTTGCTATAGTGCTTGAATGATTCAAAGAGCAAAGGCGATTCTCGAAGAAGAATTCTTGCAGCATAACAATACATTGAAGTTATTATTTTTCTAACACACCCATGGCACATATTTATAGTGTCCATTCATGTAAATATACAATTGGTTCATAATGTGAACAAGTGGCCTTTTAGGGCACTTCCTAGCCCTTGACCAGCCTCCAAGCTAGATTTCACTCAGATCTGAGTGTCAAATCGTGTTGGGGGTCAGAATGGAAGTGGTTGAGAGGTTGACAAGATTCATAAATGTTTCCTTCATGAGAAGTGTGTGGATTTTCTCATAGACAGGTCGCGCATCTTTTGCATTCTTCGCACAGTGCGCAATTAGGGATGTGTTGTCCCATGCATTCTGCGCACAGTGCACATGCTTCCTTTGGTGAATTTTCTCACTTTGATTTTTTTGTTGTAGGTGTAATAATTGTTGTTGGAATTGATGTATTTCTTCAACCATTATGTGCAATATTGTAGACAATTTTTCAGTGATAACAGTGAGATTCCAACTACTCTCCACTTCCACTTGGCCACTTTCATGTCACTTTCCTACAAATTCCCTCAGGTTATTTTTCCAAACTTTTTTCCAAATCTAGTCCATTGAAAATTATTTTTTTGTAGCTTAGCGATTCTACAACTGGAATGATTCTGCATGCTTCTTCTCCATAGATACAACTATCAAAAAAAAAAAAAGATCAATTGTAGGTTTGTAAATGTAAAATGGTGGTCTTCCAAACCTAAGCTCCTTATTTCCAACAACTTTCATTTTTTTGTTTCCAACAAGTTTTATTTTTCTATTATCATCTTGTGCATAAATATTTACTACAAGAAATCACAAAAAAATATAATGTTTCTAAATCACATGGGATATTTTCAAGGTGCAAGTAAAAACAAGCTTCCATAGCTATACATACTTTGAGGTTACCTGATAATGTCCAAACTATCACTTTATTAAATTTATACAACATTATAGATTGATGATAAACAAAGAAGTGGTGGCTATAGATATCTCTTACTAGAGAGACGTTGACCATACTCCTTTCCTGGTTGTCCTGTTCGGTGGGCCACCCATCTCCCTTCCTTAGAAATTGTTTTCCACACCCAATGTGAAAAATGTTGGAATGCTTCCCATGCCCAGTGTATGAAACGTTTTCTTTCAAAATTCCATATGGAACTAATGGAGTTGCCTATGCATTGATATTGCTAGTGGTTCTAAATCAATGAGATAAAAAACTCCTTCTACCCTTTCTTCTACTGCTTAAAATTGGTCAAAAATATAATAGGATATGCAACGTTTTCTCCTGCTACCTTATCCACTTATCCACTAGTGGTGCCTATGATTTATTTTGTCCCTTGACCAAGTTTTGAGAGATACTTGGTCATGTTTGACCATTTTTGGGACTTCGACAGCCTATCGAAGATGGAGCGCCAGACAAAGTGGATATTGCAGAATCTCAACACACTTTTGGGTCATTTTTGGGTTTTTGGGATAATTTAATAGGAATGGGATGTTAGCCCATGTGATTTGCCCATGTTTAGGCCTATTTTGTACGTATAAATAAGTAAGTTAGGTGATGTAAGTAGTAGAGTACATCTATGTGATGGTAAATGTTTCTATGTGCAAGTGATCTATGTGATTGAATAGGCTTTGTGCATATTGTTGAACTTGCAGTGTTAAGTGCAAGTGTTTGTAAGATACTGGGTGCTTAGATACTCAAGGAAGGAGGATCTAGCGAGGTGCGCAGATCTCCTGTCCTATGCGGAGTAGAGTTTTGGTGTCTTTGTGCTTGTAACCTATTTGACTGAAGACAATAAAGAAGAAGAGTTGGTGGATGTAGCCCCAGGGTGTGGGTGAACCACGTAAATACCGTGTGTTATTCTTTGTGCTTCGACTTGATGTGTTTATCCCTTATTTTGCTAAGTTCTTGGACATATTTAGATATATCTTCTTATGCTTTGTGATTATTAGACATGTATGAATGTGCTTAGTGATGATCTACTGAATCTGATCTATTTTACTATGGCTAAATGTTGAAATACCTTATACCTAAGTGAATGTTGCAATGCTCTGTGTTATCTGCGAAGTAGAGTAATGGTTGAATATTGATAATCTATCGGTGCTAAGTGCTCTGTAAACAATATAATCATAGATCTCTATCCTAGCTAAGGTTTCAGACACTTGAGTCCTGCAACCACCCATGCCTCTACCTCGAGTGAGACTTCATCTGCTTTGCAGGTGTTGCTTAAAGGGCTGGTAGTTAGGGATTTGTTAGTGTACTCTTGAGTGTTGAACCCTGGGTCTGCCCCTGTGCCAACAAATGGTTCTGTTGTCGAGACCTGAAACTGTGATTTTTGGGAACTAAGAAAGAAGAGGATTGTGCAAAAGAAAGATTTGTGCGTAGATCTGTGCCCTAGTGCACAATACCCTAGTCAGTTTATAAGCTCTGTGCTAAGAAATGAAATCTGATCTGAAGAAAAGAAGGTCATATCTGAAAGAAAGAAGCAAGATCTGGAATCTTTGTGCTAAATAAAGAAGGTCATATTTGTAGAGAAGAAGAAGGATATGAAATCTTTTTGCTCCAAGGAAGGTAAAAGTGAGAAGTTTTGATTGGAAGAGGTAAGATCTGTAAACTTTGTGCTCTGTTAAAGGTAATAATAGTTAAAGAAGTCTTATATTTGAAAGACTTGTGCTCTGTAAAAGTAAGATAGGTGGAAATTTGTGTTTCTAGAGTATGGATCTAGGTATATCTGATAGGTTTTTTCCTAGTTTGAAAGATAGGGTGTTAATAGACGAAATAAGGTTTGATATGAATAGATCTGATAAGAATAATGAAATATGTGTTATACCTATGCATAGAAAGAATGTTCGGACTAACAAATGGATGCAGGATCCTAGAAAAAAATTGTTGCAGGTTAACTCCTATGATCCTAGTGCGTAGTATAAATGGATCTAGGGATCATTTAAAAGAAAGAGAGGATTGACCCTATGTTACAGTTGCAGAATACCAGGACATCTTGCTAATGAATTCCCTAGAAGAATACCTAGTTGTATTTGTTGTAAATCTATGGACCATGAAGTGTTGGATTTCCCTAGAATGATCGCTAAGCTTGAAGGAATGAATCTGAAACAAGAAAACCCTAAGGCAAATCCAGAAAAGGCAGAGCCCCAACAATAATTAGAGAAAGTAATGATATAAATGAAAGAGACCCTGAATGACCACCGATATGTCAGATTATCAGAGATTTTCAAAGAAAAAGAATGCATTGAAGAAAGAATAGGGGACTTCGACATTGACTGTGTTCTTGATGAAGAGACACAAGTGAATATTATGCCAGAAAAAACCTGGGAAACTATAGGAAGGCCTTCTATGATCCCTTCCCTATGAGGAATAATTTTATTCAGAAGAAAGATAATAAACCTATGTGGAAATCTCGCTCAGATACCTATTACTGTCAATGGAACTTCAATAGAAGAAGACTTTGAGATTATTAAATGTATTGAAAACAACGCCCCGTTTACCATGTTACTAGGGAAACCTTGGATTGAAAGAGATCAAGACAGATTAAAAGAAGAAGAAGAATCCTTGGAACAGAAGAAACAAGAGTTAAAACATCGGTGCCTCTTATTTGGATATATATATATATATGACGTGATATTTATAATAAAAAATATAAATATATATGGAACACTCATCATTGTAATAACATGTCAATCATATATATATCTTATATCATCTCATATAGATAAATCAACATGGTATCATAGCAAGATTGGGCTTGAATCCCTTGTGGGAGGCCCAGGAAAATGAGAAAAGATAGATTGCATATTCCCAGGTTCATACTGATGGAATTTGTATCCACAGTTTCCATCTATGGGATTCAAAATTAATGTCGATTATGTCATGTTATGGGCTTGAGAAAGTGGTAGTTCATATCAAAGAATTTGATCCTTAGAAGGATGTAGAGAAATTTGAGCGGTTAGAGTTACAGTGCAAAATTAGGAAGAGTGGAGAAGTCTCGCTTTTCACCACAACATTGTCTCGTCTTCTTCCTAAGACGTTATCTTGTGGGGAATACTTAGCGTATCATACTTCATATTTCAAAACCTCCTCATGACATTATATAGGCTCTCATCACTCTGATACTCAAGAATAATGTGGTAATACATTATATGTTCCAGGGCTCCAGGATTGTTGAGCTGCTCTGTGGTGAGATTTCCCATGGCCTCATAATTAGGTGCAAGGACCATGACTTTATATCCCTCGAAGATGAGCTTCAAAAGATCAGATTCCAGTGATGTGAGATTCATGAGAATGTTATTCATTTCATTGTAGCCACCATAGAGAAACAATGTGTGTATGAAATCTTTCACTGGCCTTTCACCATCGAACAAATAGTGCTTGGTAGAGGGGCCCGAAGCGAGCATCGGAGCCAGGGAGGGCCCCATTTCCAAGGCATACTAGATTGAGTGAATGGGAGGATAATTGGCATATAAATATGAAGAGGCTACAGATTTTGACAATTTCTTTCTGAGATCTAGAACTAGAACCCCCTGTGACATAATGGCCAGAGATACCTCTCTTCTTCACTTACTGAAATCATCCTAGAAGATCTTGGGTTGAAGGTGAGTGGATATCCCTTCATATGGGTTATTCATGCATCTAATGTCAATGGGTCATATATGATAGGATGATATCATGAAGTATAGTCCCAATAATATTCATGAGTTTAATCAGGATCTATTTATCCTGAGGTGGACATGGGTGCATGTTCCAACAATTTCTCTCGCATATGGTGATATCAATGCGAGTATTTGGTGTCAATTGATAAACATGGAAATGAGAAGCAGTGATGAACCCTCTTAGTTGAGATCACATGAAGCTTGTGACAATGTGTTGATTTTTGAGGTAGCGTCATGAGACATTATCCCCGGAGGATCCTATGTGGACTAGTAGGAGGGAATTTGGACTTCATATTGATGTGCCTCAGATGGTTAGATGAAGGAACCAAGACATTGGTTTCATGAGGAAACCTCAATATGTCTTGGGGGAAATTAGCTCCATGAGGGAACCTCTATGTGTCCTAGATAAGACATTGGCTTCATGAGGGAACCTCGATATGTCTTAGACACATGTTCCCTGAGGAAACCACGAGATGTCTAGTATGGACATAGTTCATGAGAGAAGCCTGAGGTTAGAAACTTCAGGATATTTGGGTGTCCAATATACATTCATGTACCCAAGGAGAAAAGGATAAATCTACACCATTCAGGAAGAAATGGTACATTTGTGGGGTACAGTGAGTCTTCAAAGGCATACTGGATCTACATCAAAGACAAATTGAGGTGAGCAGATATGTTACCTTTGAGGAGGAGGTAGCCTTCAAGAGATCAATATGATCTCACCTGGAGATTGATAGTGAGAGATAAGAAGAGATGGTTCCTTCTCCCCCTCACCCTCCAATAGTTCAAAGGGAGACAATTGATCCTATTGATCCAATTGATCACGTTGATCTTGTAGCTCGAGTTGATGTTCCAAGAAATATAGTAGTAGGTTAGAAGAGACCTGCATGGGCTTGTCAAACTATGAAGGAGGAATAAGGACATGCATCTCCTCATGGTACCTTATGAGAGATCAATATACCTTAGAGATATTCATTCTATGCCGCAACTATGAGACACATCATTGATTCTGATCATTCATGTTATCAGGAGGCATCTAGTTAGCCAGTATGGAGAGATGCCATGATGGAGGAGTATCAGTCCATCATGAAGAATGATGTGTGGGATATTGTTATGAGACCTAAGAGGAAGTCTGTAGTGACATACAAGTGGATCTATAATATAAAACACATAACTTACGGAAGCATCGAGAAGAAAAAAATGATATTTATTGCTAGAGGATTCTCTCAGGTAGAGGGAATATATTATGATGAGACATTTGCTCATGTTGCTCGATACACTTCTATCTGGATGACTATTTCCCTTGCAACATCCATGGGTTGGAGACTACATCAGATGGATGTGAAGACATCCTTTCTAAATGGAGAGATTGAGGAAGAAGTATACATATAGAAGCCATATGGTTTCGTGATACATGAGAAATAGTCTCATGTGTGCAGGTTGAAGAAGGTCCTATATGGACCCAAGAAGGCACCTTGAGCTTGGTATGCGAGGATTCATGGACACTTGATGATTTTGGGCTTCATCAAAAGTGTTGTTGATACCAACCTGTAATACAAGTCTATTAATGGTGATTCCCTAATTTTGGTCCTCTATGTTGATGATTTATTCGTCACCGGTATAGAGAGCCTTATTGTTGAATGCAAGTATGTGTTGGCCTCTGAGTTTGAAATGAAGGAACTTGGTATGATGAACTACTTCTCAAGACTAGGTGTGGCAAAGAATAGATGAGATCTTCCTGAGTTAGGGGAAGTACACAGTTGATATATTGAAGAAGTTTTGGATGTTGAACTGTAAGTCCATGGATAAACCAATGGTGATGAATCTAAAGAAACTAAGTGTGTCTTCTTCCAATTCCGAAAAGATTGATCCAACCCTGTACAAATAGTTGATTAGATCATTTATGTATCTGGTTAACACCATACTAGATATTTGTTATGTAGTGAGTGCATTTATCCACTTTATGAGTCAGTCTAGACAGACACACTGTATTGTTGCGAAACATGTGTTGAGATATCTACGAGGCACAATTGGACATAGTCTAAGAAATACTTCTAGTATTGACATGAGATTGCATGGATATATTGAATCTGATTGGGGAGGGAGAACTGTGGATAGGAATATCACCTCCGGGTGTTGCTTTACTTTGGTATCCGCCATGGTTTCCTGGTGCAGCAAGAAATAAACTTCTGTGTCTTTGAGCACCACAGAAGTAGAGTACATTTCATTGAGTGTGGGAGTCCACGAAGCAGTGTGGCTTTGAAATCTCCTAGAATATTTACTTGGACATGTGTTGGATTCCACCATTATTCATTTTGATAACCATAGTTGTTTGAATATCTCAGAGAATCTAGTGTTTCATGAAAAATTGAAACACATTGAGATCAAGTACCATTGCATCCGAGACATGGTGCATAGGAAGGAAGTATTGGTGCCATACCTTCCTACAGATGAGAATGTTGCTAATTTTCTTACCAAACCCGTTACTAGGATGAAGTTTGAGTACTTTCGTGATAGATTTGGCATGGAATAGAATGCCTCCCTCACTAAGAAGGAGTGTTAATGTTTGCAACTTCCTGAGACATTCTCCAGGTCGTACTCCTCTGTGACTAAGTTGAGTTGATCTCTGAGGAAAATTATCTGAGATGGATAAGTGGGTTTGGGATTATATCCCAACATGCCTTGTGGAGAGCACATGAGGACACGTCCCTTGTGGAGATCACATGAGGACACGTCAAGGGAGTTGACCTTGACGTCACACATTATGGGGAGTTGACCCTAGTGTTTCTAGAGGGAGTAGCCTCTAGAAGTCAAGATTGTACTCATATGTGACTGAGTTGAGTTGATCTATGAGGAAACTTATCTAAGAGGGATAAGTGGGTTTTGGCTTATATCCCAACATCCTTTATGGAAAGGACATGAGAACATGTCCCTTTTGGAAATACATGAGGACACGTCAAGGGAGTTGACCTTGATGTCACATATTATGGGGAGTTAACCCTAGTCTTTCTAGAGGGAGTACCCTCTAGAAGCCCACATGGGAGTGCCATGTGTGATAGACCTTTTTCTACTACAGTGGTTCTGTACCACTAGCAGAGGCTATGTTCCTCTAGAAAATATTTGTGTGCTACTACAATGGTTGTGTACCACTAGTAGTGACTGTGTGTCTCTGGACAGTAGGTGTGTGCTACTACAGTGGTTGTGTACCACTTGTAGTGACTGTGTGCCACTGGAAAATAGTTTTTTTCTACTAACAGTGGTTGTGTACCACTGGAAAGTAGTTTTGTACTATTATTGATCAACACAGACATGTTCTATTGGATGGAATTGTAGTAGTTGTATGGTACTAGTTGATTTTCATGGAGACTACGAAATCACTTGGAGAAGTTGTGTGTTTCTTGATCACAGAGACTGTGAAAGATGATTCGAGCTACCAATGGCATGGTAGTAGTTGTGTGCTAATAGTTGATTACGGAGTAGTCAGTGGAATACTAGATGAAGACATCATGGAAATGTACCTCCCTAGCTAAGAGGGAGTGTTGGTGTTTTAGCATTGGGTAGATATTCTCCCAGGATTGGTCATGGTGATTTTTACCAGTGGTGAATGGACCAAGCGTAGTATTCAAAGAGAAAAAGACTCGATGTGCTAATATTTCTCCAATGTGTGGAAACATCGGGCATACTTTCAACCACATGGGTGTACCTGTAGTGAATGTCCTGAGTAAGCATTGGGTGGACCTTCTCCTATATTGGGCTATAGACCAAGGGAGATAGGATACATTTATCACAAAGGTGTACTTGTGGTAAACGGACCCAGGCGTAGTCCTTCCTTGATCATGACAAGGGATAATATGGACTACATATGCTTGAGGTGCTCCCCACATGTCAGTTAGCATTAGGATGACACTCACTCACAAGGGTGTACCTGTGGTGAATGACCCTAGTGTGGTATTTTTCCTAGTCATGGTGATTTGACAAGGAATGATAAAGACTCAATATGATAAATGCTATAACATGTTGACCTAGAGTGAGCCTAATCTCATAGAGAGTCAATTGGCTCAGAGGGAGAGACATGGAAGGAGTTTCCCCTCAGTTCACGTGGGAGAGAGACATTTCCCAGGAATGACTGACAAATGTCATGAGTTGAGGGTGAAGTTTGTACACTTAAAAGACAAGTTTTGGAATGAAGAAGAATGTCTCCCTCGTTGAGAGGGAGTGTTGATGTTTGGAAAACATCAGGAATACATTCTTCCATATATATATATATATATATATATATATATATATATATATATATATATATATATATATATATATATATA
>JZKD02S0120170.1:623011-656282 GCA_000966675.3 Picea glauca | reverse complement strand
CGATATCCACCTGGATCAATCCCTTGCAACAACTATGAAAAATTAACTCAGAGGGATAAAAGTTCTGACAATGAGCATTGAAAGCTGCATAGAATTCTCCCAGTGAAGAAATTCTAGCAGGGGGTAAAGAATTATACCATTCATGAGCATCCCCTGCTAACAAGAACATGAACATATTCATTAATACATCCTCCTGATGTATCTCCCATTGGTTCATGAGTTCATGAAACTCATTGAGATGATGAGTAGGGTTGTCCTCTTTAAGCTCTTTGAATATAGGAAAATAATCATTCCATTCATTTGGAGAAGGAAAAACATTGGGAAAACCAGGAACATCAAAAAAATTAAAGGGAGCAAACCTCTAAGCCAGGATTCTTTCCATTTTGAACCAGTGGAGTCGACAATCAATTATTCAACCACAGAGTCGCCAGGTGAATGATATGTAAGATGAGTGTGTCTGGTCTTTTTTCACCATCAAAGACCAACTCTAATAGTTGTTTTCTCCTAAGGGGATACCAGGTGTAGCCAAGAGCAGCCACACTGAAACAGTGGAGTTGAGACAATGGAGTCACCACAATGGAGTCTCCGGGTGCACAATTTCAATATTCAAAGGTTATGATTTCTAATGCACCTTCAGAATCAAAATTTCATTGTCGTTCTACCCAGGAAAAATATTTAATCACGTCCTTAGCAATGGTGCCAAAAATTTTAGCACTAGAAGTCACCTTTGGATTGCATCAGAGGTAAGCCTGATACCCATCAGTGTTTAGGTGGATGTTGGTTTAAATGGGTGTTGGTCAATGGAAAAATCGCAACACTAGAATGATGTTACAACACAAAACAAGAAAAAAAATGCACAGGGAAGTGAGGGCTACATTAACTTTAGTCAGTGGATTGAGTTTAAAGGTGAGCAGAGGGAAGACTTGGTGAGAAAATGAGAACAATACTGTTATGGGCATCTGGCCTTCCAACAAATTGAAGGAGATAAACTTAGGCTCGATGATGTTTTTGAGCCCAGGTTTTAGACACTGAAATGTGTCTACAAAGGACACAGTTACAACTGTAGTATGATCAAACCTCCATCATCCTGCAACTGCAACATCTCGACTGGATCCTCCAATTTCAAGCCATTTGTTGTGATATGGAAAAGGATAGCATAGGAAACTGATTAAAACAGGTCACGACACTACTGTAATCAAACCTACATTACAACAACATAACAATCCTCGACTGGATCCTCCAATTCCGAGTGTCTTAACACAGTGTTTACAGAGAGATGGGAAGAATTTGACTTCTATTAACTAAAAGTCTCAAATAAATTACATAACCAGTCACAGCTCTGGTGTTAAAACATATTACAAAATTGGATCTCTACTCAACCAAAGACCTTTTACAAAATGACAGAACTCCATACTTATACTTCAAAAATTCACTCCTGCAGCAGAAGCGTGCCCGAGTCTTCGCATTAAAGGATTTGTGTCTGCATGCTTCCTGGCAGACTGTGTATGTAGTCTCCTGTCAGAAGCGAGCTCTATCGGACACAATCATGATTCAAATGAGATGAATGTAGTTGAGCCAACTTGCTGACAGTCCTTTTCGGGGCTTTCCATTTATGGTGGAAGTGATGTTCAACCACCACCAACCAACCTCAATAACTACTTCATCAGGATCAAAAGGCCTAAGTCAGCACCGCACCTATGATACGTGGTGGCTTCTACATTATTCCACTTAGATATGAGTTGGATGTCAGAAGGGATAGCTAGGTAGAGGACATGGATGAGGTTCTGGTGGAGTGATTGGCGCAATGGCAGGCTTCTCGGTGTGTGATGGCCAGGTGGAGGTGACATGGAGGCTAGGAAGAAGTTGAGGTGGCACAGGTGGCGGGATATGAGAAGAGGAGAGGAGACATGTGGGAGAGTGAGTGGAGGATAGGTGTGAGGTAATGAAAGGGGAGCAAGGGATGTGATAGATAGAGGAGAGAGATGGAGTTGGGGATAGCTACCAGTGAGACGACTTTGGAGAGGCTACTTGTCGGCCTAGGATAGGGCATGTGCATATCAGGGTCGTGAAAAGTTGTTTGATTCTTCCTCGCTTTTGGGCCCGATGTGTGTGTATAGCCGACACGTAATGCTTCAAAAAACCATGGTTGTTTTCCTCATCCCGCTCTACCTTTTTTAATGACCGCGCATGTTGAGGCCTCGATATGGCCAACAACCGTCAATCCGAGGTGCGTTGATCCTAGTCGCCCAGATTTGTGTGCGTCCTAGCACAACGTGCCAAACGTTCATATCGACCCCGACGGACTTAGGATAAGTTCCATTTAGTGGGTTTTTAACCCCATTTTTCTTCCCAAGGGCCAAATCCAGGAAAAAATCCCCCCCCTGTAAGAATATGTCATAACACATCTAAAATTTATTTGGATCTTCTTCATTACCAGAAGAGAAAGTGGATATGTGTGGACATCTAAATGGTGCATCTACTTCATCAGATTCGTGCAGAAATTTACATGTTCATCCTAGGGTGTTCTCTAAAGGATACCTTCTGTTAGTTTATGACCAGGATAAGGATGCCCTGGGGGCAGGCAAGTTCAACCCCATGTGGTACAGTCCATATATCATGCAACATGTGTTGGAGAAGGGATCTTATGAGATATTTTATTTTGAAGGGAATGCGTTGTCGAAGCCCATAAATGGGATATACCTTAAAACATATTATGCTTGAGCCGCACATCTCAAGTACTAGACTTTATGTAAATAGTGTGTATTTCTGTACATAGCTTTTCTTAGTAGTTTTGTGTCTTTGTGTGTTAGTGATTGTATGCTTTTGTTGTGCTGCAGATGCCAAAGGAATTTTCAGTTTATTTTGGGTATGCGTACGATGCTAGTTTCCATTCTCAAAACTTAGCTTCCATGTCTTGGGTGATTTATTCGCCTACTAACTAACTAGCTAGTGATTGTTGGAGGTGTGTGTCTCATAGAAACTACCAACAATGTTCCAAATATAGTGCCATTATTGATATTTTATGAGATGCATTGTCACATGACATCTGACACCTTCACATGTTTTTAGATTCTTAGTTGGTGCTCTCGCAATTCAATTCTTTATACCGGATCTATGATTCAATCTTGTTACATCATTTGCTTAGGGTACATCTTTTGGAACGATCATTTGAATTCATTACTTATGAACATGTTCTTAGGCGTGATAATATAGTAGTTGATTCATATGCTAATTATGTTCTATATTGGTATTTATCTCATCAGTAATATAAGCACACACTTTAACGCATGTAAATATTCATAATTTGAGAATACAACATAAAATATAACACACAAAAAAGATAGTAGATATATGTATGTCAAAAGAGGTACATAATATAAAATGTGGGATTTTAACCCCAATTATCATATAGGTACAAAATGGTGCTATGAGCACATAGTAAATCCAGGTTTAAGGCCGATTAACCCTATCATAACAAAGTATGGCATTGGATAAATGCTAGAACAATTGGACCCATGGTTGGGGTACCCCCACTACATGGTGTTGCATGCCTACAAGCAATTCATCTATGATCGTCATTGGAACATTGAGTTTCAGGGCCTTAAAGTTCTTGCCCACACTACAAAGTCTGTGTTGCATCACCACTCATTCATTCCTCCTCTCATCCTCTACGACTGTGTCATGGGACACTGGCTAGCCTCATTGGTGCTCTATCTATAGGAAAGTAGATTATGTCAATATCATGGATATCACAAAAAGATAGATCATTTTCCTATATATGTATGATATAAAAAATAAAAAATTAAATAAAATTAAAATTACCTATATCATGTGGCTCTTCGTTGGGGGGAATTATGACAGCCAATCCCAGTATAATGGTAGTCATCGATAAAAGGGACCTAATAGTCCCACCAAGAGAATAATTCATCATCATAAGGATTTGATAACTTCCCTCCTCCAAAGCAGTCTAGCAAATCAGTCCAAAGTACCATGGTGGGCCATGGTGGAATATTTCCTCGAACATAAGTCTTGGGGCTCATCATGGGAACCCTCTCAAAGAAAAACGTACATAGAGCTCTACCAAATCCAAAGTTCTTAGTCTTCCTCAATTTGCAATTAGTGATTTGCCACTTCATACAAGTCAACATGAAAGTGCTCCAGTCGAACATGATTGACCTCAATCATTCAACCCCATGCTGCATTTGGGCCCGAGAAGACAAATGAAAGGAGTTGGACCCTACAATGTATATCATGGTGTATAATATCACTCAGAGAATAAGGTTGGTAATATGTCTGATAGGTACCTGAGAACCACTCTTCTCTATGTCGTCATCAAAATATTCATTGATGTAATCATTGACGGTCTGGCCACCTCCACTACAGGTTTGGAAGTTGGGCACTTCCCCTCTGCGAGATAAACCTGTGATGAAATATTTGTCCTCTCCAATGATCATCAATGATTTCCCTCCAAGCATGAAGGCCTCGACATCTGGGTGCCAATAGTCGATAAGGATATTTAGCAATTTCTTTTGCAATATCATCCCACCCACCATTTTGAAATCATTTATACATGCCACACTCTTGGAGCACTTGTTTGGCATCATCATCATCAAAGACCACACGATCGACCTCCTCCTGTTCATGTCCCCTCCAATGGATGGACATCTTCCCAAGTTCAAATATAACAAAAGTTAGTATTAATTTTTTCCAACTTGACTCTAAGCATCCACAAGTTTCAGTTATGACAGTTCCATATATCCACGACTGGTGCTTCTACCAGCCATGAATATGCGTGGGTCTCCTTAAGGAAACCCACAGATACACAGATTTGTGTTTAAAAAGGGTACCTTAACCCTTAGTTTTGCAAGCAATGAAAAAAATAAAAATAATTGAATGCAATGCCATGGGTAGGATACCTACTTGGTCCAAGTGATCAATGTTTTCATCGCTCCAAGATTTGGGAATCTCCAAATGAAAATTCAAGGGTTTTTTCAACTTGGGAATTTTTTGGTAAAAATGGTAAAATGAGTTAGAAAATTGGTAAATTAGCTCTATTTTATACAAAAATTTTGTAACCCACTTCTGATAGTTTACTATTTTTTACAAAAATTTCAACTAATGACAAGTTTCTTGTAGCAATGTCTTATCATTGTAGGTTTAAGGATATACTTTTGACACTTTTGGATGAATTATCGAGTCTTTCTCAAGATTTTGGGCAGGTGATGTTCTCGTAACTGGCATTTAGCATAGGTTTCATCCACCTGAAATTTTTTAGTTATCAATTGCCATTGTCTCCTAAACTTAGGGTCGATCTCATTAGAAAGTGAAAACACCTTCTTATCTCCTCAAAAATGTCGATTTGTTGATGGTAGAGCCTACCTTCCATAGGTGCTCTATTTTATAATCCCTTTGTATTATGGCACATATGTTGCAAAGATCTTATCTAGGCTCGGAAGTCCTTTTAGTCACACCATGAATTTTCACCTGAAATTTATCTTTCTTACTCAATCTTGTTCTGACCACTATCTATGGGACTCCCTCCATTATATGTTGCTTGTAACAACATCCTAGAGTCTTAGCTAAGCTCTTTTCAAACTCTTTAAAAATGAAGAGATTTTTGAGTGAAATTGTTTCTTTCACACTCGTTAAATGGATTTGAAAGGAAATCTATTTCGATATAAGTTTAACCCTTTTCCAAACCAAATAGACTAATTATGAAAAGGAATACTCTAGTCAGCAGTGTCTAGAATATTTGTCCTTGGTATTGTTTTATGATTTTTCGGGCTCAGGGGACTAAATCTATGAAAAAGAACACTATTGGAAGTCTACTTCCTGAAGTTGAGTTGTAACTACATTGCATATTGAGTTCTCATTCTTACAGTCCTAATGTCGGCTTCAACATGATGGTGTTGAACCAATTTCTCATGCATTCCTATCAAGTTCCTAGCCTCGCAATAATTTCCTTTGCGACTCGACACCTTTATTCCTGAAGGAAACATTCCATAAGTGTCCTTATTCTGCACATTCTTTCCTTTCATTGAGAATAGGTGTTATCGGACAAATAGGTAAGTGCGTACACAAACTAATATCCCTAACTTCAACAAGAAGCTAGAAAAAAATAGGGCATAATACAAACTTCGCCTTAGATTTCATTGTCATACAAACTAGTTTAGAGAGAGACAAATGACATACCTTTTAAATGAAGTTTGATCCTCTCTAGTGTCATCTTTGTCATTCCATTTTTGGATTTGTGGGATGGTGAACCTATTTAAGAAGAAAAAACCAACAAAGAGAGAGAACAATGATATATATATTCCAATGAACTCTATGTATAACATCAAGGAGTTATACAATAAAAGTAAAGACACCTTTAGAACCTTTGTGAACTTCACTTTTCCTCTTATTTAAGCATCATTTCACCCTATGCACAAGAAACCTGCGATGACGCCATAGTCTAGTTTTGGTGCAGCATGTGACGATAAAGCATCTTCGCACTCCAAGCATAGAGTAGGGTGTGACGATCTCCTTTGACATAGTTTTTAAGGAAGAAAAGGTAGTCCACTTTTCTGATGGAGAACGTATCTTTTAGTGTTTTTAGGGAACATGGAAGTGAGTCATACACATATTGTCAGTTGATCATTGGGATTACCAAAATAATGTGTAACATAATTTCCCCCAAAGTATGAATTTGGAACCTATGACAACTGAAATACTTTGTAGAATGTGTGTGTCGAAAACAAGGAGCGCATCGGTCGGGAACCTGCAAACAATCAAGCATATGCATAATAATATACCATATTCTGAGGTAGGCATTCCCATAATCAGACTATAAGTGTGTATAATAATAAGTTTCAATTGATTCATGGCCACTAAACATACACTGTGGATCCACGTCATCATGATTCAACATAGCCACGAGAAATACATTGTGGATCTATGCTCTTCAAGAATTCAAATTTGGACATAGCCACGAGACATACATAGTGGATCTATGTTTCAGTACAAACTCATGAATACTCCATCGTAACCTAGACCAATATGGTGATATCCAGGGTCTTCATTTCCATCATCCCGAAGTATGAATCTAGCCATGTGATTACATGTGTCGAAGTCGACCATGGTAGAAACTACTTGATTACCAGTCATTAATGAAAATCATTAACAAGTGCAAGGGAAATCACAATTAATGTCAATGACTCCCAAGATACTCTAGTACAATCCAACGAATGTGAATGAATTATTTGAAGTCGAACACTCGATGGAATATTCCAATCAAGGGCCAATGATGTGAACCCACTGTTGAAAGTGAGGAAAGCTGCCATTGAGGCATGAAGGCTTCAAGGTACTAAATGATTTCTAAGTCTTGTTCCTAGATAAGGAGTTGAAGTCGACCAAAAAAGAATCATCATAGGATGGCCTTAATGTATACCCCGGAAATGACATTAAATATGTAACATATTTGAAGTATATGAGAGTATGAAGTGATTCAGAACTGAATCAGGGAAGACTGACATGCTAGAAAATTTAGAACTGTAGATGTTCGAATTGATAGAAGGATTGTTTAGGTTGGACTTCTCTAGAACATATGAACAACATGAAAATTTTCTTGGCAGCATTGACTTAAGGAGAACCCAACATATGGACTTTTGGATGGTCAAACGAGAGACAAATGGATTTCCCAACCCATATACAAAGATGAAGGGGGGTGTCATGTTCACGAGCAACTTACTGCCACTAACACAGATACAGATATACACTTCTTTCCTAATTTCCCCCCACCATTTCTGGCGAGTGCCTATTTATTTTTATGAAAGCTTGAGGAGGATAACATATGCTTGTAATTTAAGCTCATCCTTTGGATGAGTCCCTTGGAGTATTTTTAACAAACCCTAAGAAGGAGTGCTTCGGTCACATATGGACCTTTCGATGCTTGTTTTATGAGTCCAAAGAAAGAAAACTCAGAGGTTTTTCATGTTTAGAGAGTCTCAAAAATACTTAAAGAGAACTACATAATTTCCTTTTTCATAATTTATTCTGACAAGACCGAAAAAGAGATAATCTACCACTCTTCAGATGTTTTCTTCAAATACTTTTACAAGCATGAAAAGAACAAGGTTGCTTGGCTATCTTTTCGTGTTTAGGGAGCTTGAAAAGATCTTAAAGGATACTCTGTAGGTTTCATTTTTCGTATTACCAATGCGAGTTCAAAAAAACGAGAAAAGGTTACTCCACTGCATTCTCAAGGTTTCACGAGCATGAGAAAGAATTAAGATGGTGCTCGAAGTTTTTCCTAAAAAACCCTAAAAGTATATGTACATAATAAAAACACACAAAAATGACCAAAAAGGAGGATCCATGTCAAACGTTCAGTCCTTGTATCTTTCAATCTATTATAGAGACACTTTTCAAAGTTTATTAGACTTAGGGCATAGGAAAAAATATTTAAAAAATAATTTAATTTGCAATAAAAAATGGTAAAGAGTGAATAAAATAGGTCAAAATAGCCCATTTACCATTTCATTTTCAATTTCACCCAAATAGTGCCCAAAACCCTCATTTTCTTCCAAATTTCAAGTAATGATTTTGGAGCACCTAGTGGACCATTTCTCAAACTGCTTTCATCCAAAAGGTATCCTCCTTCCACTTTCTCTTTTCATGTTTTAAATTTTCAATTTTAATGGTTTATTTTTTTAGTTATGGTCGATTTTTTTGGAGTCATTGTGCTTTGAGATCGTCGCAGGCTTGCCCTATCATGAACTGTGATGATCCCAAATCACCATAGAGGACACACAACCAGGGTGCGAAGACGTCGCTCTGTGTAGCATAAATCCTCTGTGACAACCGCAACTCAAATTTTGAAAAAATAAAATGAGTTAGGAAAACTTCCAAGTTTTGATTTTTTATTAATCTAATAATCCTCTGATGTTGTTTCGTAGGTTTTCCTAAATCATTATGCTCAAGTGGAGGGAACCTAAGCACGAGGAAGAATACTACTTTTTAGAGAATGACTCGGGCACTACCATGGCACTCTGGGAGTGTGGTGTTCTCAAAGTTTTCAAACTTCAGGGCATGAGAGCCCAATTGAGGCTATTGGAGTACCTAGTCCACATGTGGGATGTCAATGAATAAGCCTTTCATGTGTGTGCGCATACACTTACCTTGGAGATAGATTAAATTTAATTTTTGATGGGTTTGTCTCGTGGAGGCTCTCGGGTATCAATATCGGGAAGAAGGGGTGGTGGAGAACCCATGGACTATTACATTGCACATCACTGCATGCCATGTACATAAAATCATAGTGGCAAGGTTTCCATTAGGGATGTTCAAGATTTACCATTGAGAACTATCCTCTACACTATCACCCAGATGGCAGGGAGTGTGGCTCCCCACATGTCTTTACAAATCCACTTTCAGTATGCTATAGAGTGTATGGAGCCTCTGGTATTCAATTGGTGCGAGGGTATTTTGAAGAACATGACAAAACAACCGACAAAATGTCGGAACGGTCGGTTGAAACAGTTTTTCTATGGATCCATTTTGGTATCCTTCTTCTTGGAGAGAGTGCCCATATTACGCCTACAGGTGGAGTGGGGAATACCTACTCCACAATATCCTTGGATGAAAAGAGGGTGGATTTTATGGCTCATCATGGTGGCGTGTTGATCATCAAATATGATCAATATTTCTTCAAGTGACTGAGGGATCTGCTAATTATGGTTGAGGACTATGGTTACACTGGGACCGACTTCTGTGGGGACCCTGACTTGGCATTACCTGAGGGATCTCCATGGGGAGACATAGGTAAGAATACTTTTTTCATTATATGTTGTTTTTGGTATTTTAATTATAAAATGTTTTTGTCATTTATCAAAGACTGATCAAGTGCTCTCAACAATGCAGATGTGGCACCTTATCTTCCTCCAGGATCATCTCCTATTCTGAGATAGGGAGAGATAAGTATCGTGGTGGGTCGAGGGGTGGTTGTTGAGGATCTTGAGGAGATCGAATATAACCTAGAGGGATTAACCATCAAAATCCCTGACATCATGGTGGATGAATTAACTCGGCGCTACCAATGCCATACAGTTGGCGTATCAGAATATATTGGTCGAATGCTCTATAGAGTGGCACAGGAAGTCATTTGTTGCAGCGAGTAGCATCCTTGATGCTTATTTATATGAATTCATGAGCTTCACCATTTTGACATTTTGGTCTCAGGAAAAACACGTTTTTGTAACTTTTGATGTATTAATATAAAGTTCGTACTGGATTACTTGTCTTTTTAAATGTGTGTTTGGATTTATAAATGGCATAAATGTCTATCTAAAACATAATTATCCAATGCATTTGTTAATGTGTTTAGACATCTAGGAATATGTTGATGCTAAATATAATCAAAATGTCTTTCCAAGAGGCGAATTCTTAAGTATACCCATAACAATGTAGGACTTCAGATAGAATAAAGGTTACTCAATTTCAACACTAATAACTACGAATCAAGTCGTACAAAAATATGAAGGATACCAAATGAAATGGCGTCAATTAATAACTCGGTAATTGCATTGTATTCCACGATATTATTAGTTGCACGACCAAGGAAAACACCATGTAGAATGATCAAATCATCTTTAGGTGCATAGATTTCTCATGTAGCAGATGGTAGGTTTTGAGTACTACAACTAGCACCATCAACAAAGTTGACATAGGGTAGTGAATAAACCAACATCTGGAAACCAAGCACAATGCAACGTAAGTAGCTTAAAGGCGGAACAAAAAATGAAAAAATCACACTAGAGTATGATACACTAAAAATAAAAAGCACTCATGAAAAAATAGTTTAAGAATAGTACGTATTCAAGTAAAGCTCATTTTTGGGCTCACTCAAAGGAATCCCATCATAATCTACTAGCTCATAAGCCCCTTTCTCCAACACTCATTTAACGATATATGGGCTACGCCACATGGGCTCAAATTTATCGGCCTCTAATAAGTCATGGTCATGTTCGTAAAGGATAACTAAATCACCCTTCAAAAACAAATGTGGTTTGAAATGCTTGTCGTATTGATCTTTGAAACATTTTTTCTAAGTTTCTATGACTAAATCAGCATCATGATGAGTCTCATCTAATTGCATCAAATACAAGAGACGTTCCTCTTCGGCCGAGGCGTTAGCGAGAAGTTTGAAATCTAGTTTCAAAGATGGGATTTCACATTCAATCGATAGAATAGATTTGAAACCATATACTAACTGGAAAGGTGTAAAACTTGTGGAAGATTTAATGGATGTCTGATAGCCCCATAATGCCAAGAAGAGCATCGTGTGCCAGCTTGACTTGTGAATTCCTACCATCCGTCGAAGCATAGTAGTGAGAAATTTGTTGATTGCTTCAACCTGGCCATTGTCCTGTGGATAGTAAGGTGTTGAGTTTTCATGTCAAAGACCCAACTTATGAGTAAGTTTAGACATCATGAAATTGTGAAAATGACTACCATGGTCAGTGTTGATGGCTTAAGTGACACCAAACTTAGTAACGATATGATTGAATATGAACAACACTGTATTTTTCCTGGTATTATCAAATGTAGGTATTGGCTCGACCCATTTAGTGAAATAATCCACGACTACGATAATGTATCCATGCCCCCTGATCGAGTGAGGGTTACATGTCATGAAGTCAATTCCCCATTTAGTGAATGGACCTACGAAAACTACAGGGTAAAGATGAACAGGATGTGATCGGATCTTATTGTTATGTGTTTGAAAAGCATGTCATTTTTGAACGGTAGTAATGCAATCCTTAAACAACGAAGGCCAAAAATAACCAACTCGTAAGATCTTTCGGGCAATGGCATACCTAGACATATGACCACCATAGGCTCTAGAATGACAGTCATTTAAAGATTTCTCAGCTTCATCATAGGTTAGACATCATAGGAATACATAATCAATACCACAATGGTAAAGGGTATCACTGAGTATAATGTATTGGCGGGCTTGATACCGAATACAACGACAATCTACATGAGAAAGATCAGGTCAGAAAGTTTGGGTTTGGAGATAAATGATAATGTCTCCATACCATATGTCGTTAGAACTGATCAAAAAGAGAGAATCATCAGGAAAGGAATCCTCTACCATAGTTTCTGTATCAGTGGAGGGAAGGTCACATACCAACTCAGCAAAAACCAAATATTTCTTTGACTTGGAATGCTCAAACTTCAAATCAAACTCTTGGATAATCACTATCCATTTGGAGTATTTCCCCCCCGACAATTGTTGGGCAAGGATGTGTTGCATAGGGTTGCAATTGGAAATGATTGTGGTTTTGCACAATAATATATAATGACAAAATCGTTGAACAACTTCGACAACTTCCAAGGCCAGTTTCTCCACATGCATATATTTGGTTTCGGTGGTCATGAGAATCCGACTCAAATAATAGATAAAATGTTCATCGTGTGAATCATCCTCTTGGAATAGAACCATGGTTATGGTAGATTATGAAGCAACTAAGTATAATAAATAATATCGAATGTAATCGGGGGAAAATAAGAGTGATGTACGGGTTAAGGAAAGTTTCAAAGCTTCAAATGCTTTGTTATCAGTGTCGTCCCATACAAAATCGTGACCCTTCTTAAGAAGTTGAGTGAAACCTTTCATTAGTTCAGCATAATTGGGGATGAATCGACATAAAAAAAATTCCTTCCCTTGCAAACTTTGGAATTGGCGTAAGGTAGAAGGAGGAGGAAAATTGAGAATAGCTTCAACCTTCAAAGGATCCACCCTAATCCTATGTGCAGAAACGATAAAACCAAGAAGTCATCCAGACTCCACACAAAAAATGCATTAATTTGGATTCAATCGTATGCAATAATATCAACAACGTAGGAAAATGGCTCGTAAATGTGCCAGGTGATCTTGGAGATGCATGGAATGCACCGGTAAATCATCGAGGTAAGGTTGTACAATGTGCTTAATATCATGAAAATCATAAGACATAGCGCGTTGAAAAGTCGCACCCGCATTCTTGAGACCAAAAGGAATTTTTTGGTATGCGAAGGTTCCCAAAGGGAAAATAAAAGTTGTCTTATGTTGATCCATGAGTAAAATATCGACTTGATTATAGCCGTAGAATCCATCCATCAAAGAGAATATTTCACTCCCGGCATAATCGTCAACGATCTAGTCGGCGAAAGGGGTTGGATAATTATCTTTGGGACAATACTTTTTGATATCCCTATAATCTACACAAACATGGATCATGCCTTGTTTCTTCGTAACCAGAATGAGATTGGACATCTAATCAGTCAAAGCCATAGGATAGACAAAACTGACTTTAGGAATTTTTTCAAATTCAATTTTAATAACAACAGCTTTACATGGATGCACTGGGTGAAGTCTCTGTCAAACGGGTTTAGCGTCCGAGTAAGTCCTAATTTCATGTACAAAAATATTTGGATCACTTCCAGTAATCTCTTCGTAAATACAGGAAAAAATGTCATGGAATTCTTAGAAAAGGGCCTTGTAAATTGGAATCTCATCAGGAGAACATGAGGCACCGATATGAACATTTTCCATGATTCTGGGTTTAATCAAAATATCTAGAGGGATGGTGGGTGAAATATTTCCCAAGTTCCCTTGGTACAAAATATCATGTGTTGGTTAAGGAACAGGGAGAGTAGTAACAACAGTAGACGGATTCGAAATCCATTGGTAACTCTCTAAAGTCTCAAGTTCTAGGAAGAGGATGGAATGATGATGCCCATCATCACATGGGATATATTCCATGGAAATAACTATCATGATCATCTCATCAATGTGAAATACCACGTGAAATGAATAAGGAGACATATCTAAGAGAGGAGAAGGAGAAGGAGTTTTTGATTGAATAAATTGATAAGCCAATTCCACCGGACTTACAGGCATTCGGTCGCCATAACGAAGATATTTGTCAGAGCTAGGTACTGGCCAAGGGTCATAAGACTCAGGGGTTTCACCAACAGTGGTCGAGTTCATGTTAATCGAAGTGAAAAAAGGAGGATGCATATCGGGTGGTGGAATGGGGAAGGTACCCATTAACGATGCATATTTGAGAAGACCCACACCGACATTCTCAAAATCGAGAGGTGTTTTCGCAATGAAAGGTACGTTACTAGTGCGTGAATCAAGATTAAATAAGTCGATTTGATCGATAGTAACAACTTTTCCTTGGTGAGGGAAACGTATCACACGGAAAAGAGTATAAAAAAATGCATGTGTAGAATCAATCCAACTACGACCAAGTAGAAGGTTGTAATCGAGAGGTGCATCAAACACCTCAACCTCAACAATAACCGCTTTTCCTTCTAACACAATAGATAATGAAGGAAGAACACCATAAGGTTTAAAAATTATACCATTAAAGTCTTTTAGATTATTGTGTGACTCGGTAAGGGAAGGAGATCCAATGGATTTCCAACAACTGACGGACATGACGAAAGTTGATTCTCCTTCATAAATAACGATTCGAAAAATATTCATATTTTCCACAATGACTTGTATTTGAAATGCTAATTGAGGAGGGATCCTTGGAATATGGTCTTCCAAGTCAAATATTATCAATTTTGTATCGGTAGGATCAATTCCACCAATAGCCTTTAATATTTCCTTTTGTTGCATAGGACAACTTTGAAGGACTTCGAGATCTGACATCGTAAAAGGTGCATGTGCAAGATCTTCTACAATACTGTAGTTTTGAGTGGCACATGCATGAGGGTTAAATGATGACTTATGAACAACGCCCTTAGGAGGAGGATGAAGAACTATATCTAGACTCATTCATTTGATATGAAGAGGACCGTTGGGAGGTGAAGTCGATGGAGGATTTTAAACCAACAGAGGTGGTGAATCATCGACTTTCTCTTTTGAAGGAGAATAATCTTTGGCTCGATTAGGGACTGCAACTTTGTTATTCTTGGAGTCACCAGTACATATAAGTACAAAAGACATGGTAGAGGGAGAAGGTTGGTCATGAATAACCAATTGGGCCTACTGCTGAGAAGTAAAAGGTTGTGAAAAAATGGCGAGTGTAGGAGGTGTCCTGGTCCCTTGCAGGATTTTAGTAACCCCAGTATGTCGTGGACAATATTTTGTATAATTATCCTCACCATAGATAATACAAGGATAACAAGGTTTTTTATTTTCTTTGTCATCAACAGGCTGAGTCTTGGGTTTATCAAATTGTTGATTATTATTTTTATCTTCTTTATTCTTACCCTTCCCTTTCTTTTTATTTTGATTTTTACTAGTAGGTGTAGACTGAACTATATTAACCTTAGAGGTTTTACCGAGGGAAGGAGTTGGAGGAGGAGTATTTTGTACATTAGCAGTAGTATATTTTGGATTGGAATGACTAGTTTGTTTAGACTGAGTCTCAGCATGAAAAGTGCCAATCACACCATCAAAAACATGAGAAGCTACTAGAGGTGTTGGGGTTGGATTTGAAGATGGGTGAGGAGCATCAAGGATCAAGTCATATAGTGTGCCCTTTTGTGAATAAACAAGATCCAAGTATTGAGCACGAATAATCTCCTTCTCTTCAGTGAAGAAACCACCCATGGCTACATCACGGGATATAGGACCAATGAGTGACTTGTTAAACCACTCAGCCAATAGTTGATCAGGAAGGGGAAATTTGATTAAGAATCTTCTCCTCCTACACTCGTGAATATGATCAGAAATATGAGTAGATGAGGATTGTTTAAAAGAAATCAAAATTTCGGTTACTGTCTCATATCATATTGGTAACTGGTAATGCATTAAGAAGGCCATATATAAGGTGTTGAAATCATTGAATAATCCTTGTGGAAATTTGATATACCATTTGACTTCCTAACTTGTAAAAGTTCATTGGAAAATATGTCATCCAATAGAGTCATCCATCAAGGAGTTGGGGGAACACTAGAGATGACATGTCATGACATGATTATTTGGGTCTTCTCCCGATCGACAGTCAAACTTAGGAATGGTTGATGGTAACTTGGAAGGTATGACCGGAAAATAAGGAGAATGAAAGATAGGATCATTCAAAATCATAGATAATTCCGGTAAATCAAAAGTAGCAAGAAACGACAACTGTCTGTTAACTTGAGGAAACCGGTGATTTTGAGGAGGTAATCCCGTAGGTATACCAGTAGGACCATAAGAAGTCTATAGATAGTTATAGGGTCCTGTCAAATTCAGTTGTGAAGGGTTTTGAGTCAAGTAGCCAAAATTTGTTGGTTGATTTGGCATGCTAGCTTGGAAAGGAGAAATAGACTGAAAAAATTGACTCCAGGTAGGATTCATAGAGCCTAGATATAATTGTCTAGGATTAGGGGGTACAAAAGAATTCACTTGAGGATTTTTCCGCCCAGGAAGTTGTTGATTTCCTTGGAAAGGAAAATTCCAAGGCTGAGATTGTAATGCAGGGATATATTTCCCATACACTGGGTTATGAACCCCAACTTGGGGTTTCCCCCCAACTTGAGGTTGCCCCCCAACTTGAGGTTGGCCTCCAACAGGAATTTGAAAACTAGAAGTGACATAATTACTTGTGCCTCCAAATTGATTAGAACTAATTGGGATAGGATGATTAGATCCTCCAGGTGGAGGTGGATGAGGAATGTTAAGCCCTCTAGAGAGAACCTGGGTAGGTGAGGAACAAAATTGCTAGTGAAATTATACCCACGAGGAACAAAAATATTAGGACCTCTGAAAGGACTCTAGGTAGGATTAGAAATAGAAGTATTAAGAGTGTTTTATCGAGGTGGAAGTGACATATTTTATCTAAGCGGAAGTGGTGTTACAATAGGATCTTGAGTGATTAACGGACTTCCAACAGAAACAGGCATAACTTGTGGGACCATGGTAGAGCTAGTGAGCAGGAGGGGAAGAATTGTATGAGAACCAACCAACAATGGGTCTAAAACTGTGACAACATTACTGATCATGCCAGTAAAATGATCTAAAGGTATTGTATAAGCGGTGGAAGTCGCAGGTGTATGTGATTCCATAGGTTGATTTGGACTCATTCCTAGTTTATCAAAAATATCGTGTCCCGAGGAGGTCCTCTAAAGAGAACAGGCAGGTACTGAGATAGGATTAAAAATTCCAATAGTATGAACTAGAGTTCTAAATGATTCACTCTGAAAGGGTGGATCATCTACACAAGACTCTACGTAAGTTCCAATAGGTATTATAGCATAATCTTCAGCAACAACGTCTCCCGATCAATTTATCCAGAGCAAAAGTGGATCTTGTATAACACTCAATAACGGATTTACGGGAAGTGTTGATTCCTCCAATGGAGTAGAACTTCCAATCTCAGAGGCCACATCATTATTGACTGCTCCTTCAGGAGAAGCACCCTCTAGTGAGTTAGGAAGCAAAGGATCATATTCTTCTGGCTCTTTCAGAGGTAACCCTTGCATCCTACATGAACGACGAGGGATGATGTTGGACACACAAAATAAAGAGTGGAAGAAATCTATGGCCAACTATAGAAACAAACAACACTCACTAATAAAATATAGATATCAAAAACGCAAACAAAACTTCTTATTTCAAAGTCACTAGTTGGTGATGAAATCCAACGTCACGAAATCAAGACAAGAATGGGTTGGGATAAAGCGAGTGGAAAAGTTACGTTGGCGACCTGCTTAATGGACTTACACCCTGGTGCAAGCTCCCACACATAATCATGGGTATACCCTCCAAGGAGCCCTAGTCATTTTGGTGAACATCGATTCTAGGTACCGTGAAGACTTTCCCCTCCATAGTCACCTCGTGTAAAGACTCTAAAGATATAGGCCACTAAGGTTACCAATTACGACAATGATTCTTGGGGAAGTAGTCAACAGTCCAATCCACGCACAAGGGAAGGGCATCTAAGCCTGAAATCGACTCGAGAAGGTCCACACAGTATTTTATTCTCAAGTGACTCCCACTAATATGCACAATATCTACACTAAGACAACCAAATTAGGCTGAGTAAGTCATTCATCTTTAATGCGACCTCATGATTGACCCTTGTGTTAGAAGGGATTCTCGGGACAAAATGTAGCAAGTGGATTTAAACTCTCCCTGTCACAAGATACTATTTTGTGTTTTGATGCTTTGGAGAGTGTGCCTCACAACCTATTCCAAAGCGCTATCCTAGCTAATGTTGGTGTATAAAATTTCTAGAAAATAAAAGTTGCTAATAGATTTTAAAATTACGTTGAATTTTAATGGTTGTTTCTTACTCAAAAAGGGAAATAGAAATGAAACTGATGATACATTTGACCTTGACCCAATAAAATGAAAAAATAGATGATATTCAATCATTTCATTCGATGAACTCTAATTACAATAGGGAGAAGGTTTCTCTTTCTAGAATACAAAAATTTACAAAGCACAATTTCTCAAGCCTTGAATGATATTGATTCCAAACAATCAAAGCTACTAAATCTTCCAATTTTCTCTTTTCAACAAATATTTGAATGCAAAAGATTTATTGTAAAGACTACTAAAAGAAGAATAAACTTCATTCCTTTCCTTTTCAAATAAAAAAAGAGATGTAATCCAAAAAACAAAAGAGTTTTCCAACAATATCAATGCACTCACAACACTATTTCCCAAACCAAACTCATAATGCAAACAAAAAATGAAAATATAAGAAAACTATTTGTCAAATACAAAAATTGTCTTCCAATCAACAACAATCCAAAACTTAAAAATCAATCCAAAAATCAAAGAGATCAATAACAACTTATACAGTAAGCACTCAAAGACAAAGCCTTGAAATTATACCCTTGCAATAAGAAGTAAAATGTAAAATTTACAAAGCTTATGAAGAAGACTCTCAATTCTTGAAAAGCAATCAAATTCAGGCTTAAAAGATGCAAACCAATCATTCACCAAGACTAAAATTCCACCCCAGGAAGTAAAGACAAATCTGGGAAAAGAGAAGAAAGTTGACTATCACTCCAACAATTTCTATAGGAATCTTTGTAGGCTACAAAAGAGTATAGTGTGACGATGAAGGATTGTCGCAGGCTAGAAAAAAGAATAGTGCAACGTCGTCGCTCTGGTTCCCACAATAAGGGTGTGACGATGTCTAAATATAAGGAAAAATTGAAAGGAGGACAAAGTTTCTCAATGAAATTTCAGAACCGAGTCAAGATGGATCACCCACAAACTCAGAGAATGAAATTGACCTAAAGTAGGCAAGCTAAAAGAAAATAAGAAGAAAAAAACCAAAAGAAGTTGATCCCCAGTATGGTCGCCAATTTTTTTATCGGAAAAATCGGTAAGTGCAGACACAAACTAATCTCCTTAACTTCAACAAGAATATAGAACAAAACAGGGAAGAATACAAACTTCACCTTATATTTCATTATCATACAAACTAGTTCAGAGAGGAACAAATGACATACATTTTAAATGATGCTTGATCCTATCTAGTGTCGTCTTTGTCGTTTCATCTTTGGATTTGTTCGATGGTGGACCTATTTAAGAAGCACAAACCAACAAAGAGAGAGAACAATGATATATATATTCCAATGAATTCTATGTATAAGATCAAGGAGTTATACAATAAAATTAAAGACACCTTTATAGGAAAGAAATGTATTGTTGCATTATATTAAATGAAAGTGGAGAATACAACCCATGCCTTGATGTTGCAAGGTCCCTTCCAATGTCTCTTTTCTTCAACACACACACCTTTTCTCCAATGACTTTGATGAAGAAGATCCACAACCTGACTTAGAGAGCTAAAGCAAAGTTGTCTCAAGTATAATATATAGAAGAGTTCTTCATGTATAAGCAATCCTTATCCTTTTCCATGAGAGATCCCTCTTTATATAGGGTGAAAGAGGGATGGATGAGGAGATTAAGATGATCCCCCTAAATCATAGAATTGATTAAGATCCAAATCGATCATAGGCCACCTCCTCTTCTAGAATATTCCCTTCTAGAACCTTCGTGAATTTCACTTTTACTCTTGTTTAAGCATCATCGCACCCTATGCACAAGAAACCTATGATGACGACGCAGTTTATTTTTTGTGCAACATGCGACGATCAAGCATCATCACACCCCAAGAATAGAGTAGGGTGTGAATATATCCTTTGACATAGTTTTTAAGGAAGAAAAGGTATTTCACTTTTCTCATGGAGAAAGTTTATTTTAGTGTTTTAAGAGAACATGGAAGTGAGTCATACATATATTGTCAGTTGATCATTGGGATGACCAAAATAATGTGTAACAATAGGTATGTTCCTTGCGCTCTAGAACTATTTTTCTTGACCGCAACACTCATTTCGTCCACTATACTATAGCATTATTTTATTCTTTTTCATGATTTATTAATATGAAAAAGACCAAAAAATTAAAAAAACCAAAAAGAAGGGGGGGGAGTTCATCTCTTTTGTTGGCATCATTTTGTCACCCTTGAACAAAGCACAATTTTTGAGTTAGTATCTCATGATTTTGGGTCTAGTGTGGCTTTAAGATATTTGTTTCTCTCTATTTAGTTTCATATCCCCCAGTTGGTTATTCTTCCAACCATATCGAGCGTTTGTTGATGCCTCCTGTATCCAAAATGTATCCTAGTTTATAGTCATGCTTCCTAAGTCACATAATGTGTTGTTTTTTTCAAGGGAAGTATCAACCTTAGTCATCCATTCTACATTTAAGTCATTGACCTCACAATTTGGCCATCCTAAGCCATTCAAGTCCATATCATCATCACAAGTATCTATTTCTCTTACTCGTTTCAGCATGAAAGTTCCCCATTGAATTATTGTTGGTGAGTATGCTCTTATCGAATCTGACACATTGCTCAGAGAGTGTGACCTAGAGTTTCACCCTGGGCCTATTTACATCATTAATAAATGACCTTGCATTTATCAGATGACAAATCATCATTGGTCGTTGACTGAGCAGTTTCCCTTATTTTTGACATCAACAACAATATTCACACATAGGGATTTGTGCAATACCTTGGTTTCCATTTGACCCCATTTATGGATTCATCATATTTTCCAGTGGTCAACATCATTGACTATTATTAAAAGAGTCATTGTCATGCACTATTTCATCTGGTGCATGTTGGAGTCGTACCTCCGTGTGTTCCTTACAATCGTTTCATCCAAGTCCTTCAAAATATTTGGCCTTATTCTACCCCCTCGTGTTAAATGATGAAGGATGCCCAAATTACTTCCTTCTCGTGGATCTCTTCCTATCGACTTTGGCACATATTTCTATAGGGCAGGGATCTAGAGTCATATTTGGTACCTTGGGGATTGCAGTCATCAGTGGAAGGTTCCCTTGTTATTGATAGTGGGAATACATCAATGTCCCCTACTCTATAGATTCTACCAGGTGTTCGAAATCATCTCATTTATTCACACTTGTTAGATTGTACCATGACACCTTGATACCCATCATCATCATCAATGGATTGTCTCACGTTTGTTAACAATATACATTGATTATCGGTAATCAAACAGTGTCTCACTATGTTCGACCCCAACACATCTATTCACATAGTGTAGACTCGTACCATAGTGGATTGTTTTGAAGACTTTGAGTGAAGTACGAGAATCACATATTTTGTTCTCCTACCTGACATACATTGTACTACCCCACAAACATTGGTACTTGAAGAGGATCATATTTTTCACTCCATTAGTCCCAAATATCCTATGTTCTTTATTTTGAGGCATATCTCCACTGTGTATCTCTTCGTGGATATGATCTACTTTCACATGGATCCACTATGTATTCCTCGTGGCCATCTTTTCTACTTTAATATATCACATGGATAAACTATGCATTTCTCCTAGCCATGGACATTAGTCATAATTTCATATGTATCATGGATTTTCAGTGTACTTGATTTGATGACCATGATTACATCACTCTTGAGTGTGGGTATGCCCGACTTGGGAAGAGAATAATCTCACTTGATCTTGACTGATGGTTTTTTTTTGGATCAATTGTTTGGGAACCTTCAGAAGTTTATATGTATAAGGTGTGCTCCTATACTTATTGGACTATCTGAGGAAGAGTTTCAATGATTTGATGCTTGAAGGAGTTCAGGAGGAACCTGGGTAATTGGTTCTGAAATGATGTTGGAAGCAACATCGGGTTGTACTAACTCACTTATTTCACTGATTAATATAAGAGTGCATTTTTCTTCCAATATTGTTTTCACTTGTTTCATTGAAATTTGATATGTTCTAGCTTATTCATATATGCTTTGAAGTGTACATTTAATATATTCTACTAGGACCTATAACTACCTCATTGCAACACAATCTAGGTCTCTTATTGCAAGCTTGAACCAACAAATACCAGGATCATTTCGAGAAGAAGGAGTAGGGATCGACATTAGATGAAGGGTTTAAGGTGCACTCCTTCTCTTCTCTCCTTTCCCTATCTCTTTGTGTGAAAAAGTAGTTATTCTTTGTTTGCATGTTCCAGTCTTGCTCTGTCGTGACATGAACCAAGGTCACGAGGAAAATATCCAAATAACAGTAAGACACGTAGCCCGTCCATTATTTTCCACCCAGCACAACCCATAGCACTCATACCACTCCACACGTTGCATCAACTCTTCCCTCGGATATCTTCCAAAATATGTCGAATCAACATAACATGTGGCATGCTCTCCACTTGACATGTGGTCCACTAACGTTACGAAACGTGGACTGAGTATTATGTGCCACATGGATAAACCACTACATGACACATTGACATCTCACGTCATTTTGACGTCTTCCCCCTCTCTCTCTTCAGTTATAGGTGATAAGGGTATGGAACCTCATGTGGGAACTTCACCCACCAGGTATCGGGTCATCAGGTATCGACATATAAACCTTCCCCAAACATCAACACAACTTGGAATTCATCTGGGTTCTGGTACCCTAGTTCCCCGAGGAGTTAAAACCCCTCCTAATATTACATGAATATCTATGTCTAAAATCTCTTGGTCGGTAGATCTGATGGTCGAAAAATTGAGGTGATAATACAAAGGCTTGGGCCCAACAAGGCCCTCTCTCAAATCACCCATGAACTGGGATATGACAAGAGTCACCCTCATGACACCCTTGCTACCATGTCTTCACAACATTTCACTATGACTCCACTCTCTCTCTCTTCTTGTGCTTATTTATAATTAAAGTTATGAAACTGGGGCTGGAACCTTGTTCCTCGTGTCCAACATCAATGGTCAAGAATTCACCTTTCAACCCTTTGATAGAATCAATGATTATTTTTGAATCAAATATCTTCCCCGTCAAAGTCCCTACACAGCCTCGTAGACATCGCTCTAATGGTTTAACCTTTGACGGGCTTAATGTTGAGAACAACAATCCCTAATTCACTAGGACCGCTCACTGATGGATCCAATGGCTCGCGTTATCTTGGAGCTCTATCCATCCAAGTATCTTGTCAAGCCTACTCCAAAACACTTTGATGACTATACCCTCTGATGAAGGAACAAGATCTAATTGCTATGTCAATTCAATGAATGTGACTTCTTCAGGTTGAAAACATGGATTTTCTTAGAACTAACAATCCAAATTTATACTTGACTGCTCAGGAATTCTTCCAGGCTCATTTCTTAAGGATTTTGTTAGGCTTCTGATCTCTAACTCTCTCTCTACGACATAGGTAAGAAACTCTCACTTTGATCTAAATTTAATATCACATATTGCAAGATTTCCCCCTCACGGAAAGGAGGTGTCATTGAATTGAGGCTCTCCAACTACACATAGAACTACCTTCCTCTTAAATAGGAGATATCTAGGTCTTGTCATCCTTCACTGGCCTCATGTACATAGGATTTACTATTGATTTATCTTCCCTTTCTGGAAGACCATATCACTTCATTCTTTTCAATAATTATTAGTTGTTTCTTAGCTTACAGACTCTCTTCCCTTTCTGAGGAAGTCCTTTGCAATGAATACATAAATTATTGTGTACACAAGATGCGTAAAAACAAGTTTATTTATTTTATTTCATAATAGTGCAGGGTGATTACATTCAATTGTGAAATACACACGCTTCTCATGAAATTTATTAATCACCAAACATAATAACTAACCAATGGGATTGGTTCCAATTCCATTAACTAAGCATAAACATTCACAACACCATTACAAGCATCAATCCTTTTTTTCAATTTGATTAAACATAACACATAAATACTTATCTGACACAAGTTGTGACCAACCAACTAACTATGGGTGTATGCCTTTCCACCCAACCATAATATTTTCTTTCTCAGTAATTTTAGTAGTATGCCACCCCCATGCCAATCCATGATACCACCAGGGAAATATTCTTAGATTCTCGGGCAAATTGGTATGTGAAGTTTACTCTCCATCTCACTACTCTTGGTAAATATTTCTTCATATTCACCTATCCCGAGCCTCATCAAGGTTTATTAGATGTCGTCCCAACGTCAAGCTTGCAGCCTCTTGTCTCATATTGGGTCCTTGGACTCTCATGTGAGTCCTACAGCCAAATTATCTTATGAGACTTGCATCTCTCCCCCTTATACTAAAATAATTGTTTTCCTTTCTTGTCCTCAAAACCAGAAAAACTCTCTCCCTTCCATGCACCATTGTGCTTCTTTTGCATCTAATCCCCATATAGGAAGGTTATAGACCATCCTCTTCCATATTTCAGAAGGAACCGGTGGGTTCAAACTAGGGTTACAAAGAAGGGTACTTTCTCTTGTACCTATGTTTGATCATTTATGTTGTCCTCACTTGATCTCCCATAAATGGATTCATTTGGAGTGGTTGGTTGTTCAAATACCATCCTCCCTCATTAACTAATTTACATTGAAATCAGGATAAAAGGGAAATAACTAAATATTTCCAAACCAAATATTTCAACAAGTAGGATTGATTCATATTAGTATGATAAACCCCTCCCTCTCTAGTTTTCCTCACTTTTTCCTATAGTGGTATCATGGAAAATATTTCTAAGGCTTTGCCCCACAGTCAGTTGTTGGAATTTTCTATTAAGAAATAATACAATTATAATGTTCATATGCCATGGCATGACAATCATTAAACGTTATTAATACATACTGAGGGAAACAAGAGTATTACAATCCCCTCCTCCTTAAGTAACATTGCCCTCAATTTTCTTTGCATCTCACCAACACCGTACATGCTTCCATTTTCCAGTTGTTTCAGCAATGTAGTTCCTCTTCTTGGTCTGGTCCTTTCCATATTCTTTGGCATTTAGAACATGCCTACAACAATTTCAAACAAAAAGCATGTTAATTCACAATTTCATGCATAAACATTTTATTTCTATTCATAATTCAAGAGGAAGAATTTACATAACAACACAATAATTATATGTGCAGTTCATGGATCTGCATCCATATGGTTGTCACATCTACTTGGCTCATTTTTTTCCCTTGACGTACCCATTATTCTCATGATCCCAATCAACACTCTACAATGTTTATCGAACTCTTATCTTCCTTGCAGTCACTCACCCTCCAGGCCCAATCTTAGGAATCCCCTTCTCTACTGTACAACCCCTGGGAAGATCCATCTTGTCTTGCCAAGGATTTCTCGCACAAGAATATTTTCAGAGACTTCACTAAGCCTTACAACCAAGGCGTCCCTTTGACTTTCTCTATATAGACATCCCTCTTGCTTGTGTTACCACAACACGACATTCTCTATGGTGATCATGGCTTATTTAAGGGCTCTCATGTCACAAAAATAGTCATTTCTATGTTTTATCAGCTTCGAAGTCATCATCTGCCCCTCTATGACATATATTTTGTCTCACATGTATCACATGCATACAATAACCATGAGATGTTATCATCAATTTCAATTTAATTTTTCTTCAAATCTGTTACCCACAGATTTCCAGTTTCATATTTTTTTCATTTTTCATATTTGTTCCACGGTGGAACCAAATTCACAAGTATGATATTTTTATTGTCATAAAAGTTTGGATCAACAGGTATTGGTCTTCCTTATGGGATTAATTTTTCTGACATACCCAATACCCTTCTTCCTATAATTCTACCTTCACACAACCAAACAAATTGTTATCTCTCATGCACATTATATTTGTTGGATTAATAAGAGGGGGGGTTGAATCAGTAATAGAGAAATTTAATCCTTTTTAACCATATAAAGAAAGTGTTATACCAATGTATCATTATCATTCAATAATTTTAGAGTAAATAAATAATAAACAAATGAGAAATCATACACATACATAGTACACCAGAGTTTTTACGTGGAAACCCAAAGTGGGAGAAAACCACAGAATGTTTTTTCTTATATGTATTTAAGAATTACATTCATTGGAAGCACCGAATTCCTTTGTTTTCCAACTGCAACTAGAAGGAGGCTCCAACCCCCTAGTTTCTTAGGCTACAACCTGAGTGAAGCTCCAAATCCCCAATTCTCTGGCTACAACCAAAACGAGGCTAAAACCCCCTATGTTCTCTGGCTACAATCGGAAGGTGGCTACGACCACCTTTCCTTGCCCTGCCCAACCTCCCTGACTTATAAGTAGAATTATGGAACCATTGTCACACTAGCACTATGAGATATATTGTTGTAAACATGTATCAATCAACCTATAATCAACCTGTAACAACAAGTACCAATAACTTGTGCCAACATGTACCATACATCAACTTGTACCTCAACCTGTACCATAAACAAATGCATCAACCATGCACCAAACCTATGACAATAACCTATCCAAACAACCTGTAATCAAATTGTACCATAAACAAGTGCATCAACCATGCACCAACCTGTACCTAAACCTCAGAAAGCATCATCAAAAGAATTTATCCTCTCTTGAATTTCGGCCTTCTTTACTTCACCTTCCCTCTGAAATTTGTCTTAGATATCCTTTGGTTACCTCAGTCACTTGTAGATATTCAATATGCTCAAGTGTGATAAAAATGAGAGAGACTTTCCTCATATTTATACTTTCATGTAGCTCCATCAAGGGGTTACCTTTTAACAATCTTAACCCACTTTTATTATTTTAGGGTTAACCCACTTCTAACCACTTGTCCACTTAGTAATTTCTCCATTAACTTTATTATTTAAATAATTTATTTTGTATCCACTTTGACTTATAGAAAAATCATCACTTCACTTAATTATTTACCTTCTAAAATCTCTTAAACCACTTTCCTTATTTTAGGGCTAACCCACTTCTGCCCACTTTTCCACTTAGTAATTTCTCCATTAAATTTATTATTTAAATAATTTATTTTGTATCCACTTTGACTTATAGTACACTCGTAACTTCACTTTATTATTTAAATAATTTCTTCTTTGCAAACACTTTGACTACTTTGACCTTTTGGGGCTTCTAAATGACTCATGAGGGTTCTCCAACTTCACATGGTCATAACTCTCTAACCATGAGGAGTTATGTGATGTTCCACATACCACCAGAAATGGCATGCCATGTACTATCCATATATAATAGTCCTACCTGCAAATATATAAAAAATCATACCATTTTACATCAAAAAAACTTGGGTCCATTACCCAAACCTTTGTGCTACTGGAATTTGCTATCAGACCTTCTTCAAGGGTTGACATCAATGACAACCAACCCAATTAATCAACAATATTTTCATTTCACCTGTGCAATGAATTCCAAATAATTTCCAAATCCTTTGCATACTAGCAATCACATTTATTTACTCAAAAATGAAAAGGAAACTTCATTCCTTATACATGCATTACTTTAGCATATCAATCCTTTCAAAATGCAATAAAACATTAAATTAATTTAATCAATGTGCCAATGTCTATAGACACATTCACACACCATACACCCCTGCATTGATTTTAGATTGTTACTTTTCATATTAGGAACTTTTCCTTGGTGTGTTAGAACTCAACCAACCTCTTACCATGTGGATTCTTTATCAACATTTATCATTACAGCAGGACCGTTCCTCTTTCTTTAAGATGATCCTATCTTAAAATCATCACACATGAAACTAAAAAAATTTCATGAATTAATTCAAGCATTCTTTCTTCATTGGTAACTAGCGTGCCAACATTTATGGCCACCCAATTTCTCTCTTTACCATTATACAACTATGGTAGAGTATTGGAAGATCTTCCTTCCATAATAGGAATTCCTATACATTCCCACTCTCTTACACCATGCATCTCCTCAATGTATGCAATCAATGTGCTGCTTATGATAACTTTCATTCCCAATTATTCCTTGGTTGATCAATGTATTCATGACATATTAGTTCATGAATTTATTGCAAGGATCCCAATCATCCTTGGCTTCCATAGGTTCTTTCATTTATCATTCATATTCTTTTCTTGAATCTTACCCTTATTGGATGTCAATGGAATACAACAACCACTCAAAAACACATACATATCATCAAGATAATAAAATATTTCAGAAGGGATTCTTACCCAATCCCTTTCCATTTCTCATGTCACATGGCCATGAGATTTCTTTGTATACATGTTATGTCTCCCAACACCCTTTCTGATATTACCTTATCAGTGGTACTTCATGGGAACTCCTAAAGTCCCTTCACATTCTTCAACAATAGTATTATTGTATTTCTTCTCTGCTTGAGGATATCCACCATTGGAAACTATCTTCCCCAAAAACTCCAATCCTTCTCTACACATACATCCACCATCACAGTCACAATTATATTAGCTATCATGTTAAATAAAAATGCATGTACTATAGTATTTAAATCAACAAGAAATTTTCAATGATGCTTTAGTATATCTTCATGCACTCTATCACAATATCCTCATTATTTTTATGATTGCAAACTCAATATAATTTTCAATTGTCTCTACAGTCATATAGCTACCAATATCTTCATGCCAAAACATTTACATAAATCCACATATCAGTCTTCTCATCCTAGAGAAACACAACAAACAACAAGGAAAGGAGTAAAGGTATTCCCTCTTTCCATCTCCTTTACGCAATCAGAAATTTTCAATTCTACTAAACTATTTCCAAGGCTTCTCTGCCTTTACATAAGATGGTTTTTAACAGAGGTCATTATTTTAAACACATTCATTTGTTTATTTTCCCTTGATTTCACGACTATTATTTTTAAAGCCTTCAACTTTGTTAAGCAAATCATAGTTTTAAAGTTAGAAAAGTGTTTCTCCTTTTTCTCCCTCTTAGATTCTGCAATCTATCCCTCTTGGGATATTCCTACTCTCTTCCTTGAAAAGTCTTAGTCATGTTCATTTTGACCCTTCATGGATGTAACAACATACTTCTTTTCATGCATTATATTTTAAAATGTAATCTAGGATTCTTATATAAATAGGCTTTGGATCCTATTATGCCCTCGCACTAGGGGTAACTATGCAGATCATGTCTTGAGGCCCACAGGTAGAAAACATGGAGTGACAAGAGCAAGATTGACTAGATTAGACCCAAATGGCCCCTCCTATTTAGTGATGTGCAACCATACATCATCAGCAATAGAGAAATTTCCATCACACCGTCCTTTCCCCAGAGGACAACATGTCTTTCTTCATGAAGTAATAAGTCTAGTATCATGGTAAGTGTCACCCTAATAATTGAAGAATTTGAACATGTTGCAAAGGATTATTTCTTTATTACATAATGTTTTCTTGGAAACTATACTCTTTTCCTTATTTAAACTTGGTGGGTATCAGTTCATCCTAGTAATTTAGTCACCCTTATGAATAACGTGCTACTTGAGGGTTCCTTGAAGAGTCAGCATACCACTCCCAGTCATACTTATCACTTTCCATACTTCTTCCCTTTTGTCTCCTCATCTTTTGGGAATTTTGGGTATACTGACCCAAGAAGGGATTGTACCTCATTTCATGGGAAGAAGGGGTGAAGGCCCAAAGGGAAATGTAGCTAAGAACCCAGTGAAAGGTTATGAACTCTGCAGTCTCAGTGTCATCACGAAAACCCTAGAAAATGGTCGACTTTAAATCGGATATATATTCACTTCCATAGCTCCGATTTGGGTGATTCATTTTTTGAAATCAGTTATTTTTTAAATAGGAACTTAGATCAGTAAAAAAATTTTGGAAAATTCGACCCCAACTACTACAGAAATTAAAACAAATCGCGTGGTTGTCCGTGGAAAAAACCCTGAAAAATAGTAGATTTTAAAATGCCAATAAATTTACTTCTTGAACTCCATTTCGAACAATTTATTTTTTTTATTGGGTTTTTCTATTATAAGAACTCATATCTACAACTGGTTTCTACAAATTTTTCACATAAATATACAGAAATTGTTTGAAATGTCGTGGCCCTCTTTTTCATCTATGAAAAAATATGCAAAAAATAGAAAAACAAATTCCCGCAATTCCTACCAAGGAAAGTGATCAGATACCACTTGTTATATACCTGACTAGATATAAAAATATAACTTCACAAATAACCAAGAATAAACACCAAACCATTCATCAAGATATTGAACACAAGAATGTAGAGAAAACCCTTGAGGTAGGGTAACGCTATACAATGGATCCTATTATGGAAAGTATCCTCTCTTGTTCACATGGCTCTTTGAGGGGGAAACCTCCTAATGAGATACATGATCCAAGTACAATAATTCTTATTCACATCCCATTACATTGCTTGAACCCATTTATATAGTGCTACCAAGTACCTAAGAGAATTCTAGAGGAGTAATATTCTAGAAGCATAACCTTCTAAGAAGCCCTCTTACATTTATTATATCTATACTAAGATATATAACTACCATAGTGGGTATTATTTAATAATATAGTGTACCTAGTCCACCTTACATTGAATGGCCTCCACTACCTCTCTAGAGAAAACCCTTGAGGTAAGGTAACACCATACAATGGATCCTATTATGGAAGGGATCCTCTCATGTTCACTTGCCTCTTTGTGGGGGAATCCTCCTATTGAGATACTACTCCAAATACAATACTTCTCAACTTTTCTCATTGCATTGCTTGAATCCCTTTATATAGTGCTACCAACCACCTAAGAACATTCTAGAGGAGGAACCTTCTAGAAGTAGAACCTTCTAGCAAGACCTCTTGCATTTATTATGTCTATACTAATATATATAACTACCATAGTGGGCCTTATTTAATACTATAGTGGACCTAGTCCACCTTGCATTGAATGGTCTCTTCTATTATCACTATGGTCCCTCTAATCGCCCCACTACCTCTCTATCTACCTAATATTCCATCCCCCTTATGAAAGTGTTTTCATCAATGCTTGTTATGAGGGTGTACAACCATATACTAGGGTCCCATGCATAAGTGTGGACCAAAATGAAGAGGTAGGCTGGAGAACCATGGTCCCATGTAGGAATGCAAGCCACCATGCTAAAGTAGTCCAACCACCACTATGAACTCAAGTCCCATGTCCAAGTGTTCATGTGAAATACCCATGGAATATATCATAACACCATTGACAACTAAAAATGATGCTTCAAAGATCAACATTGGTCTTGTGGATCCAAATATGAAAGTCATTCCACATAGTTGGAAAGGGTCAAAGCTAAATCTAGAAGGAACAATACCATTGTAGAATATGTAGGATGGACACTGGTAATTATAAACGGCTCCTTATTTATCACATTGATTTTCTCTACAGAAGGTGGAGTAGATTCCTCAAATAAAATATGAAATTTGTTATCATCCTAGAAATGGCAACTATCCATATACCAATCATCACAATCGTTCTCGTAAGCATACCAAGCATATATTTCTTGATTATATTATGTTGAGATGTAAATGTTAATGATCTCTCTATTATATCTCTCATGTATCTCCTACCTTGCAAGATAATATTACCATAATCACAATCACATTCTAAATCATTCCAAGCAATTTCTTCGTGAACATATTCTGTCAAAATGGTGTGATAAATATGAAGGTGTTCCCTTATTATATCACCGAGAGATTTTAGGGACATTGGAAATTTTTCATAGGCTGGAGTGCCTCACATATCCATAGAAAAAAACTCATATAATAGGCCAGAAGAAGGCTCTGAAAATACTCTATCCAATGGAACTAATATTGTAGCAATCTGAGCACCCTGTGAAAAGTTATGAACTCTGCAGTTTCGTCATCATCACGAAAAACCCCCAAAATGGTTTACTTTTAATTAGCGATATCTTCACTTCTGGAACTTTGATTCAGATGATTTTTTTTTTAATTTGGGTGATATTGTGAGAGGAACTCAGATCTATAATGTTTTTTGGAAAATTCATCCCTAGTTTCTATAGAAATCATAAAAATCATGTGGCCATCCATGGAAAAACGTTGAAAATAACATATTTTAAAATGTCAATAACTTTACTTCCCGGACTTTGTTTCGGAGGATTTTTTTTAATTGGGTGTTTTTCTGAGAGAAACTCAGATCTACAACCAATTTCTGCAAATTTTGCATAGAAATATACAAAAATCATTTAGAATGTCCCAACCCTCTTTTTCTTTTCCGAAAAATTCAGCAAAAGTATAAAAAACGTTGCCCACAATTCTTGCCAAGGAAAGTTCTCTGATACCACTTGTTAGGTACCTAATATATTATAATATTTGAAAACATAAATATTGCAGAGAATAATAGAGGAACAACACAATAGATTAAACCACAACACTAGAATAATACCTTTATTGATAGGAAACAATGTTTACTTGCCTCTTCGAGGGGGCAACCTCCAGCAAAGCAGTGCTCTACTACAGTAATTCTCAACACAAAAAATTTCATACCCTCGACTCCTATTTATACTAAATATATCTACCAAAATAAAAATCTATAGGAAGATCTTCTAGAAGTGGAATCTTCTATTAGGTCTTCTTACATTTGACTTATTCTTCCTTATTATTAGGCCTTTTTAATATTGGCATTTATTACATGGAAAATATATTACTCTACCTGCGTGAGGGATTAGGGAGGTTAGGTCCCTAACAACCCCGCTCCACCTCATACTTATACATGTATTATATGAGTTTTCCTTAGGAAAAACCTTTGACTTGGAGATTGATTGACCCAATAGGATGCCTGGACACCCCTCCCACACCTAAATTTGAAAAATTGTATAAGGTCTTTGAGAATTTGTTTAGTTTGAAAAGGGAGGTTTGATGCACATGTTTAGGTGGTTAAATTATTAGATGTGTATTACTTATCATGATTCATGAGACTTATGGACCCTTGGAGGGAGCACTTGTTTCTCTTTGCAGGAACTTTCCC
>JZKD02S0120170.1:554394-605220 GCA_000966675.3 Picea glauca | reverse complement strand
ATTTTTTCCAAGCCCATTCTTGCCTTTATTCTTTTTATTCTTGTTTTATTCTTTTATTTGCTTTTTTGTTCAAGAACTAACCAGGGGACACTGCCTTGGCATGGTGACCAGAGCTAACAGTGTTACCCACAAGTACTTTCACATAGATCAGAAGGTTGGCTCATGATGAGACTCCCTTTCCCTTGGCCATGCAACCAAAGGTCGTTTCCCTGGCATGGTAACCAGATGGTGGCAATGTCATATTGTTAGGTACCCATGGACCTAATAGGTTGGCTCATGATGAGACCCCCTATCCTCTGAGTAGGTCTTGTTTTGTTATTTTTTGGGTCCCTCTTGTTTCTTGTTAAGAGGCTTTTTACTACCTTCTCGGGGATCCCTGGGTGAAGTATCTCGAGGTTTTATTTCTAGGATTTTGTCTTTTACCAGCTGCTTTTACCTTCTGGGATTTTAGCCCCTTCTTCTCATGAGATAAGGTGAAATCCTGTAAATAGGTCAACCCAATGTCCATACAAGGGGAGTGGGATAAATGAGTGGGAGATCAGATGAAACAGTGGTGTTATGATGGGAGTGGACGATGGATTTTCATAAATTCCCCCAATGGAAAACCAAAACCTATGGGCATAGACTTGCTAGGGAACCCTGTCAATTCCCCCAATCATGGTCAAGTGGGAAAATGTAAGATCCAAGAATTCGATAGAGATAAAGGAATTATATGCATATATTTAAATGTTTTAATGATCAAAAGTGTCAGATACCATGATACCTGGACTAATTACCTCAAGGAGAAAGAGCCTTCTCTAATACAGGACCAAACCGATGGTGTTGGATGTTGTTGTTGTTGATAAGACAAAGTTGATGGAAGAAGAAAATGATGGGCCCTCCAAACCCATGCTCAACTCAATCCATCTCTCGGTACTCCATGTTTAGGACTTGTGGGCCTCGAGACATGATCTCCTAGTTATCCCAAAAAGTGGGGATAACATCTGGCTCCAACTCGGGGACATGTGCTCACCATAGAGTGCATGAGAACCTCAAAATATTTGGCATAACCTGCAGACCTACTCAATCTTGATAGGAGTATCAGTAACAAAATTGGGATGGTAATGCCACCCCAGCATACATATATATATATACATATGGACTGAAATAAAACAATCAATAATGCAAATGTGAAAGCAAACTAGCATGCAATGAAAATGGTATAATACATTAATACAAAATGATGACTTACCTGTACTTACCTATGAAGTCAGGTTATCCCATCCTTGTGATGTTTGAGGAGGCACCCGTTGACGGGCACTATGGGCCTTCGTCCCTCCAATGTAGACAGGTAATAAGAGACATTAACTAACTTTCTTCCAACCTGAAAAGGGCCAAGCCAAAAATGATTGTCTCCTTTGATATTAGTAGGCTTCCCTTTATTGGCATCCCACATCCATACTACATCTCCCTCCTTGTACTCTATGGATTTGAAATTGGTCGTTCCTTGAACAACCCTGTTGTATTGTGTAGAGGGAGGTGGGTGAGATTCTGATATAAAGATTTCCTGCTGCGAAGGACGGATCCATACATCATCTTCCACCTTCTTTAGTATTTTAGTAGTCTCGAATTCCTGGCTTTTGAACTCGTCCAGGAGTTGTTGGTATTCCTCTTTCTTGATCCATTTAATCTGATTATAATTTTCCTCCTTTACAAAAATCATATCTTCTGGAGAATATTTATGAGGAGTCTGTCTAGTTTTGTCATGTGCTTTGTCATATTTGATGGAATCACTAGGCTCTTACACATAATTTGTAGTCATAGGTACATTATAGATACAACCAATAGTTCCATCTTTAAATGGTCCATCTGATCCTTGGAAAAAGTTGTCAAATCGTTCTTTGACAGATGGTACCTTGATGACTTCTCTCAAAGGGATGGTTACAAGCATCTTGGATAATGCCCCTTCAAGGTCAAAGTTCAGGTTAACACTTTCATTCTTGGATGTTTTAGGAAAGATTACATCCAAAGGTGGGTTTTTTGTTTGGTCAGCGGTAGGTTGGTTCAAATTCTTTCTTTTATACACCTGGAACTCTTGTTTCTTTAGCTTTTCTTTTGATTCCTGGTCTAGTTTTTTTATTACCACCATTCTGGCTAACCTGGTTGCTTCTTTTATGGCCTCTTGATTCTCTTCAGTGGTGATATTTATTTGAGGGTCATCTATGATGTGGCCTATATTGTTCACTTGTTGATGGCCACCATTACTATAAGGACACTCATGTTCCCAATGTGCTTCACTGCATTGAAAACACCAAGGGTTTTCATCCACAATGTCGGTGTTTGGAACTTCTATGTCTTTGAAAACATCTTCGTTCCACTCAATGATATTACTTACTCTATGTACTGGATAGCCATCTTCATCTGAATTTTCAGAGATATTAGAGGCATCGTCGGGATAATCACCCCAATCAATGTCTTCTTCTGTCAAGGGAAAAGTGGGGCAATCTTGAAACAAGTATGGATCCACTGAAGAGGGTGTTTTCTCATCCTTCTCAAAATGACCGGTTTGTAATATTGTGGAAATCCCCTTAAAAGATAATTGGTCATCCGAGTCTTGCTTTATTAGAAAATAAATTTTCAACATTTCACGAATCCTTTTAACCCTTTGCAAGATACAGGACATAGTAGTGCTTAGATTGGTTCCACTATGCACCCGGGGATCTTCAGACCTATTGGTTTCACTCATATCTTGATTTTCTAACATTGGTGTGTTCAAGAAAAACAAGGAATCTTCAAAGTTATTTTTTTTATGAGTGCCCATACCCAATTCCTCGGATGGTTCATGTTGTCTTGAGACATTTAAGACATTGTTGATGTTTGAGAAAGCTGTGCTCCATTTCCTTTTGGGAGGCATGAGTTTTACCTCAAGAATTTCAGGGAACTTGGGCTCAGCTTCGGTGATATCCTCGTCACTAGATTCCCAAGGGTCATTATTGTAAGAAATATTGACTTAATGGATGTAGTCTTCGAATTCAAGGTTCTTCTCAATCTGGCAAGAAAAATCTTGTGCTTATTCTAGAGTCAAGGGTGACCGATCTTTGAGAGTAAACTGCAAAACTCCTTCCAACGATTTCAAGTAGTGTTGGAGGACAGCTTCTTCTGAGAAACTAGGTTTGATATTCTTGAGGAGAAGGTTGAACCTATCATTGAAATCCCTAATTCCCTCACTAGAGGCTTTGAAAATATCAATATATTGAGAGTAAAGGGAATCCATGCTTTCTTTTTCACACCAATCTTTCTTGAAGGCTTGTTCAAGATCTTCAGGGGTTTTGATACTTCCTTTCAGAAGTTTGTTAATCCATCTTCTGGCACTTTCGGTGAGTGATCTCACAAAGAGCCTTAAAAAGACATCGGGGTGTTCTTGTCTGGATTGGTGAAACTGGAATGCATCACAAAAGTCAGTCCAATGAGAGTTGCCATAGGATCCATATTCCCCTGAAAACTTAGGTATCCAAGACTCAACCTTCTTGGGTAGATCATGTAACCCCCCTTGGGTGTTAGGTAATCTTAAAGGACCAAAAATTTCTTTATGATACCATTTGGGAGAACTTATAGGGGTGACAAGATTTGTGGAGGTCATAGTATTAGATGAAAGTATATATTGATGCCCACTACGGGTCGTCATTAGCTATTTGTGGAGTTGCGAGATGATTTTCTTGAAATCATCAAAGAAGGGAAAACACCCTAGTGGAGTTGCCAGGTAATATTGTAAGATAAGGCTCTAAGGTAAGGCTTACCAAAAATATTTTTCATTTGAGGAGAATTGACTTAGTGTTCCCCGACAACGGTGCCAAAATGTTATCGCGCAGTTTGTAGCTAGAAGTAAAGGCTATAAGGTAGAAGGCCAAACTAGCATAACAGGAACCTATCCCACCCAATGTCACCATGATGGATAGGTTCTTTCTCTTTAGGGAGGCTAGGCCCAGGGGAGACGTCCCTGGTGACCTAGGGTTTTGAAAGGGCAAAGGATAAAAGGCCAAGGACAAATTCCCCTTTCACAGATCACCGCCAATCAGATAGTCCTGACTAAACAACCAATAATAAGGTATAACCAGAGAAAAGAAAAGCATTTACTTGAGACAATACAACAAGGAAACTAATACATGAAATCTTTGATTAGTACTTCATATAAATCAGTGACTATCTGATATTCAATATAAGCAATTTAAAAGTAAATGTTGATGAAGTCAATGTTTACAAAATAGCAATGATAAATGTATCACTTGTCAATAAATACAAGAATGATATGGCATCCAATATAATCAATCAATACTTAGTCTAATAAATGCCCTCAACTACCATTCAATTGCTCATAAACAAAACATTGTTGCATTGAGATGAAATAACCAAGAGTGACGTCAGCAACTTAGGGTTAGTAGGTTAGGGTTAGTGTAGTTAAGGTTTTTAAATTCAAATTTTGAGAGTGTTTGGATCAAAGTCTTACTTCAACGCTGGAGGTCTTGGGATCAATGCCTTAGTGTAGAATGGAGTCAATAAGTGAAGGACGCACAGGTTGAAGGAGATGAGATTTAAAAGGACAAGAGGGAAAGGTATCAAGGTGTTTCTAAAGTAGGGCCTCAAAAATAGAACCCTAGGGGAGAGAGGCTCACTCTAGTCTTGCAAAAGCAAGGCCTCGTGCTCTCTCCTCCTTCCCAGCAAACGTCTAGCTCAGATGAAGCACAAAATCAAGACAAGAAGGATTAATGAGGGAGAGTGTTGCTACAACAAGTCTCTTTCATCAAACCCTAAAGGAAAAATGGCCCTAAGTGTAGATAACCTAGGGCTAGGATGTCTTCCTCCTCTTGGGTTTTAAAAGGTATGGCTAGCACAGGGGAAAAAGAAACAAGGAGTGTAGCTACGGCTAGGCTCTCTTCCTCTCTTTAAATGGTTGAAGGTTTCTCTATCAGGGGACATGAGACAAGGACCTACTTGTGTGTTTGTCACCTAGGGTTTTGATTTAGCAAATTTATAAGAAATATGCAAGGAATTTAAACTACAACCATTCAATAAGACATTTTGCAGAAGAAACACTTACAATTCATGAAGGAATAACTATGGAAACAATAGTTGTAACACCTTCCTTCAAGAGAATCACCATAAATGCCAAAAAATCTCTTCCTTCAACCAGTGTGCATCACTTAGTTCAGCCAAAAACCCCAATAGGGTGCTAAAAATCAAACCTCACTAATGAGTGAGTAAGTTTGTTATGATAAAAATGAGAGTGAAAACCCTCAATATATAGTGTATCAATGACCTAATTTTACTTTTTAGGTCATAAAAAGGTCGACAGGGCCATAATGTCAAAATCATATTGTTTTTACATTAAATGCTAAGTAAAATCCCTAATCAAGAAAAAAGGTGAGACGTCAAGCCCCTCTGAGGGAGACGTTAGCCCTTTCTAGGGCCAATGCAGCATCCAAAAGCCAAACGTTAGCCCTCCTTAGGCTCTTCCAAACTGCCACAAATGACAACCACCTTGTCCATCTTCCATATGCTCATGATTATTTCATAAGCCTCCTCGTGACATCCTAGATCATCTGGAGCCAACGTTCCATTGCAAGTGGGTCAATCCCCCTAGGTCCAGCTCAGCCAAAGTGCCCCTAATAGAACATCCTCTTCTTCTCCAGTGCAAAGGCCCTTATCCATATCCATCCTGTCTATGCCCCCTAATGGGGTCTCAACATTCATATGGTGGGATCTTCAGCTCCATGGAGGTATGAACTGGTCATCTCCCCATGTGTACTGGTCCAAATGGTACCTGTTCGTCGGGCATGGTCCTGCACATCAAAAGCTACGCCCTCCATGGGCTCATCAGTCACAGGGATCATAGAAATTTCAATCACATCTCATCATCAATATTATTAAACATATGCATAAAACCCCTAATACAGCAGTCAATAGCTCAAAGACATTACAAAAACCTGCAATGCAAGATTAGTGTAAAGGACAAGGCGTCCTATTGGGCTAGTGTCCACAAGAAAAGGAAAGTTTCCAGAAAGATCTCATCCAAGCCATGTAAGTGAGGTTATGTGGCTAGGGGATGCCCAAACATGTGGGTGCAGTGAGGGCCAAGGATGCGTAAGTGTTACCTATGGGTGCCTTTGTAGAAGTCAAGTTGTACCTGTCATGGACGCATTTTTTCCAAGCCCATTCTTGCCTTTATTCTTTTTATTCTTGTTTTATTCTTTTATTTTCTTTTTTTTTCAAGAAATAACTAGTGGACACTTCCTTGGCATGGTGACCAGAGCTGACAGCATTACCCACAAGTAATTTCACAAAGATGAGAAGGTTGTCTCGTAATGAGACCCCCTTTCCCTTGGCCATGCAACCAAAGGTCACTACCCTGGCGTGGTAACCAGATGATGGCAATGTCATACTGTTAGGTACCCATGGACCTAATAGGTTGGCTCATGATGAGACCCCCTATCCTCTGAGTAGGTATTTTTTTTTTATTTTCCAGGTCCCTCTTGCTTCTTGCTGAGAGGATTTTAACTGCCTTCTTAGGGATCCCTGGGCAAAGTATCTCGAGGTTTTATTTCTAGGATTTTGTCTTTTACCAACTGCTTTTACCTTCTAGGCCTTTAGCCCCTTCTTCCCACAAGATAAGGTGCAATCCTATAAATAGGTCAACCCAATGCCCGGACAAGGGAGTGGGATAAATGAGTGGGAGATAAGATGAAATAGTGGTGTTATGATGGGAGCAGACGATGTCTTTTCAGAAATTCCCCCAGTGGCAAACTAAAACCTATGGGCACAGGATTGCTAGGGCACCTTGTCAATTCCCCCAAGCATGGTCAAGTGTGAAAATGTAAGATCCAAGCATTCGTTAAAGATAAAGGAATCATATGCATATATTTAAAGGTTTTAATGATCAAAAGTGACACATACCATGATACCTGGACCAATTACCTCAAGGAGATAGAACCTTCTCTGATACAGGACCAAACCGATGGTGATGGATGTTGTTGTTGTTGACAAGACAAAGCTGATGGAAGAAGAAAAGGATGGGCCCTCCAGGTCCATGCTCAGGTCATTCCTTCTCTCGGTACTCCATGTCTAGGACCTGTGGGCCTTGAGACATGATCTCCTAGTTATCCCAAAAAGTGGGGATAACATGGTCCAAGACGGAAACCACCTGTCCGCAGGGGGATTTTTCTGTAACTAAAATTGGCGACTCCGTTAGGGACCAAAGCTTTCAGTTTTGGTTTCCTTCCTTGGTCTTGTTTTATCCTTTTCTCACTTTTATATCTTATTCATGTTGTGTTTCTAATTCTTATATGTGTTTTTGGCTATTGGATTTATCCCATACACATTGAATTTCAGAATTGTCTTGAGTTTTTTTAATTCTGGGCAAGTTTTTGTTCTTCTGAGAGACTAGCACTCCCCTGCCTCTACAAACAGAGCACTAGAACTCCCTTGCAATCTCCCATTGAATGTTGCAACACTATGGTGCCCTTGACACCAGAGTGTTGGTCTTTTTCTGCTAAAAGACCTTTTGGGAGTTGATCTATGAGTTTACTTTTTTGTTGATTCATCTGCTCAGGGTTATCACCATCTCAGTGTGTCTTTGTTTTGGCCTCCAACATTTTGATTTCTAAGAATTGATGATTTTTTTTTTGGATTTTTGACATCTTTCTTCCTTACTTTAAATCATTCTTCTTCTTTGATATTTGGAGTCGATCTACTACTTTTTTCATTTATCTGATTGAATGAAAGTTTTTATAAGGAAATTCAAAGATCTATCCACTGTTCCATTTGATATTTGAGGTCATTTTTACCAATAAATTCTTTTTTTATTTAATTATATTTTCCCACCTTTCAGATCACTTTTATTGTTTGTTCATCATCCATTAGCCTTCTCCTACCTTCACTAGCAATTTCACCAATTTTTATGCATTCTGGGTGAGTTTTTTGCATTTTTTGGCTCTTTTCTAGGATTCTAGGAGGACTAGCACCCCCCCCCACCTTAGGCCATACCAAAGAATTGATATCTGGCCAGAGCTCCCCTATAGTTTTTTAGGGATATTTGCAACTCTTTGTACCCTTGCGACAAGGAGCGTTGGTCTCTTTTTTTGGAGTTTTTTGCCTTCTTCTACTCAGTATTTTGTAGGATGTTTTGCAGAGGTCTTTACCCAGAGTCTGTGGTTGGTTTGTGAAGTTGTCTGGATTGGTTTTTGATGCTTATCAATCCCTATTGTCTTGATTGGATCTTGAAACCTTGTTCAAAAATGTGAAATTTCCTTTTCTAGCTTCTTATTTGTCGGGACAGTTTTGAGTGATTCATCTTTCTCCCTGTCTTTTCTTGGATTATTCTATGCATTTTCTTATGTTCCTTGAATTATTGATTGGTTGTAGAATCCTTGATTGTGTTCTTTTTAGAACAATTTTATACTTGTTTTCTTTCATACCCCACTACCTTGAGTGCATGCTTTGTTTGTAGCCTTTTTTGTTTCATGTCTTTTGCATCTGCGTAGGACTCTTTCTCCTAATTGAAAGTAGTAGAGCATCAAAGGATTTGTATTTTCTTTCTTTATACATTAGAATCAAACAAAGAATATAGATTCATTATTTCTTTTGGGTAGTGAAACTAGCTTGCATTTGAAGTAGTGAAATTGCATGGGGGGCCAAGAATCGTGTATTGATGTACAGTCTCTTTGACTCATTTCTTGAAGATCTTGACATTGATGAGTTTGATAAAAAAATTGGGACATTATTCATTTGGGAATGATAAAAGTTTTCTCCTTATCGTAATATAGCTTTCATCAAAGTGAAATATTTGCATTCTCATTTCTTTGCATTGTTTAGAGTCAGTGAAAACATCATTTAGTCCACTCCATGTTCCTCTTGAGTAAACAACAGCCTTAAAATCAAGCGCTAAACTAAAATTTATAAAACATTTTTGCATTTTATGTTATCAAACCTACATTAGCTTAAGGTGTAAAGATTTGGAATAGGTTGAAAGGATAAATTTCCAAAGCTTTCAAACAAACTTAGCATCTTGGGATAGGGAGAGAAAATCCAATTTTCATATAAGCTTACTGGGATCCCCCTCTCACACAGGGGTTATGCATGAGGTGGTGTTCGGGAGAGTTATAGAGATTATCCCTCTGTTGTTTAACTATTCATAGTAGTCTTATCATATATTGGGGGTTCTTCTTGAGGTTCAACTGTCTTCATTTGGTCTCGGTGCTTCGTGAACTCTGAATCCATTCGAGGTCCTTCGGAGTTCTACCGGTCCACTTGTACTCAATTCTCTTGAAGGATTTCGGACTTGTTATCCTACCCATACGTTCGGACTGGACTGTTGAATTTACCTGCCCAGGGGCTGACTAGGAGTTGGTGACCTTAGTAGCCATAATCTTCATGGTATTACACAAGGTGATGGTGAAGGGAAGTCTCATTGTACCTGGAACAGACGTTGGTCAAACTCACTCGGGATCCTTGGAGGGTAAATCCACAATTACTGCATGGAAGCTTGCACCATAGCATAAGTCCATTAAGAAGTTCTCCAACATAACTGATCCACCCGCTCTATCCTTTCCCCTTCTTATATTGATCTCGCAATGTTGGATTTCATCACCAACTAGTGGTTTCATTGTGGGAAGTTTTGTTTGATTGTTTGCTTCTTAGATTCATAGCGTGTGTTGTTTGTTTTACTTAGTGGAACTTAGGTTGAGTCAGTATTAATGGCATCAAATCCTGGGAATACCAATGGAGTAACCCCTTGTCCCGGGGAACCTTTCACCTTTCCTTATTTTGGAAACATTGTTCCTCCGTACATTGCCACAATGAGTCTTCCGGAACTCACCATTGGATTATCGGTTTGGTTGTTCCCCACTCTAGTGATCTTGAATATTCCCAGTGCTTCAGCTGCACCTAATACTTCAGATGTTAGTACACCACCCACACATCAACCTCATGTCGAATTTTCACCTTCTTCACCCATTAAGTCTCCTTCCATTTCTCCTTCTTCACCCAGTTAAAGATTTGAAGCAAGTAGCCAGGTTGATAAGAAGAAGAAGAAACAAAAAGAGAAGAAGAATAAGAGAAGAAAAAGGACCAAGCCTCCAACCATATTAGATGTTGGATCCAAGTAACTAGTTGCTCTTAATCGTAGTGGGTGTGTTGATGAGGTTGACAAGATTAAAACGAATAATCTGAAACCCAAATTCCCTTGTAGTCTTTGTAAGGGTGACCACTTTCTGAGGAATTTCCCTCATATTCCCAAGGTCTTAGAAATGTGTTTCTCCACATCATTGGCCTCTGGTAGACATGTTGGTGATGCTCTGTCAACTAGTGATGTTAAGGTTGGCAAGAAGAAGACAACTGTCAAATTTTCTTGTATGTTATGCGAAGGTGATCATTATTCTCACATTTTTCCTCGTATGGACGAGCCTTCTTCTCTTTTGGAAAAGCTTCAACTCGCAACTAGTTATCGTAATATTTCCCCCAACCCATCATTAGTTGATGGAATGATCAATATTCTGGTTCCATCCCTGGTCATTCTGATTGATCAGGTGGTCAATCTAGTTTGATCCTCGGTTGAACCACTAACCAAAGTAGCTGATCTAGTTCCATTATCGATCATCCCCACTTTTCATCTGAAAAGTGAATCCTAGGTGATTGATCCAGTCCCGTCATTGGTCATTCCCACCCTTCATCTGAAGAGTGAAAATGTGGTCAATCCCACTCCTCTTGTGATGAGTGCCAAAGTGGTTTCTTCGGTCCCTTCATCAATCAATCTGGTTGATCATGTCATCAATTTGGTCACGTCCTTAGTTGAACCAGTTGACAAAGTGGTTGATCCGATCCCATCTTCGTTCGATCCCGCTCTCCCGTTAGAGAGTGCAACCCAAGAGATCGATCCTTTTCCACATGTTGACCCCATTCTCCCCTTGGAGAATGAAACCTAAGTGGTCAATTTGATGTTGTTATCAATTGATCCTACTCTCCCGCTAGAGAGTAAACCCGATTTTGCCCATATTTTTCTCGTTGATATAGAATATACCGTGTTGGGGAGCATTCCTCCTTCTCCCTCGGAACCCCCTCCAAGTAATGAGACCTTTATTTTTTATTGGGATGTGCTAAATGGTCCTCGTCTTCCCTCTCACATTCCTTTCAATATTACAGTAAAGGTTTGTGGTTAGGACGTTTCTCATGCACTAATAGATGAAGGTTCATTCGTTAGTATTTTGTCCTCTATTGCTTGGCAAGATTTGGGTTATCCTCAACTTGTGTCGGTTACCCAGACTCTGTTCGCTTTTAACAGAAGAACTAGTCACCCTTTAGGGATCCTTCCCTAGCTTCCCATAACTTTGGGAGGCAAAACTATCTTTATTGATGTTATGGTAGTCCAGGACCCCTTGGATTTCGATTTACTCCTTGGGCGAGATTATGTCTATACCATGAAATCTATTGTGTCCACTTTTTTTTGTTTGATATATTTCCCTCACGATGGAAGAATTGTGGCTATTGATCAAATTTCATGCGTTGGTCCTGACTTTATTACCAACCCAATGACCTCCCTAAACAGGTCTTATATATAGTCGGTATCACCCATGACACAGGTCAATTATGTGGCATTGTCTCCCATGACTTCAACTTTCAATGACTTAGATCTGGTAGTTGACAGGGTGATATCTTCAATAGGGCTATTGGAGCTTGATATCCTTACCCCTATCACGGACCTCAACATATGTTCCTTCCAGAGTGTTTTTCTTCCGTCCAGTGAAGATCTCTTGGAAGCCATGATTGACATTTGTCCCTTGACATGGATTCCTTCTAGAGAATTGTCCTCTTGGGAGCCATGATCAAGTGAAGTTACGAGCATAGTTTTCCTCTCTGTAGAAAGCTCGTTAAAAAATAAAATAGAAGATATGAGCATAGTTTCTCTTCTCTGTGGAAATATTGTTAAAAAATGAAACAAAGGCTATGAGCATAGTTTTCTTCTCTGTAGCAAGCTCGTTAAAAAAAATGAAACAAAAATTTGGGGATTGAACCCGAAACCTTGAGCATAGTTCTTTTCCTGTGTCCAGATCGTTAAAAAATGAAACACTCACCTCTCCTAACAAGTCAAGTCTTTCGTTAGGTCTCGTATTTTTCATTTCATCCACTCATATCTTTTTTCTCCATCTAGTACAGGAATTGGTGACAACCTCACACTCGGTGAATGAATTGAAGCTTGGGGGTGCATGTCTCCAGCCTTTGATTATCATTCTGGAGATAAGCCACTAGATTTTCAAGGTGGAGGCAGAGTACCAACCATCCATGGGTATCCCAACCTTTGGAAATTACGTTGGGAATTTACAAGCATAGTTTACTTTTGTTTCAAGCTTGTGTAAAAATGAAACCAATAATGAGCATCGTCTTAGTTCCTTCTCACACTTGTAAAAACATGAGAATGCAACCGAGTAAAATTTTATCTCTTTTTCGGACTCGCATGGATACATGAAAAAGGAACCCCCTAGAGTTGTCATTAAGCTCTTTTCATGCTCTCTAAACATGAAAATATTGTTGAGTGATCTTGCTTCTTTTCCCACTCATTAAAAGGTTTGGAAGGGGGTCTTTCAAGTGATAATTTATCTCTCTTTCGGCCTCATGAGAATAACATTATGAAAAAGGAAAAAAATGGAGTCACCTTTAAGTTATTTTTAGACTCTCTAAACATGAAAAATCACTAAGTTTACCTTCTCTGGACTCATTAAAAATATATACATTGAAGGGACCATATGGGACTGAACCTTTACTTCTTCCAGTTCATTAAACAAAGAAAGATGGACTTACCAAAGGTGAGTTATATCGAGCATGTGTTCCCTCCTCGATCTCGTTAAATCAAAAAGAGGTACTCGTATATCTAGATGGGGGGGAAATTTGAAGGAAGCAAGCCAAGAAGTTTTTGAAAACATCACAAGTCACTCTTATAGTCGCCCTTGAACATGACACTTTGTCTTTGCATACATTTTAATCCGATGAACCTTTGCACTGAACCAATCCTCTAAGTTTCTTTACTCTCTTGGGTCACCCAACGAAAGTCACAATATCCACTGCATTAACATGTTTTGGTCCATGTCATGTTTTTGTTATTGTGCCTGAGTGTTCAAGGTAAGTATCTTCCTCGAGATTCAACCATCACAAATTTCATGTTTCAATACCCATGTCAGTCCATGTTCTTTTGATCCACCAATTTACATCTTTGTGTCAGCTTCATGTCGTTGATGGGGGATACATCAAGGCCCTCCTTCGATGAGCCTTTTCCTGGTGACTTTAGCACATTATCCGGGAATTAGACTTAGAAACCAGTTAGTACCTTGGGACCTACATGCCTTAATGGCAGGACTCCTGGCTTCCGAAAGTCGGTTTACATTATTGACCTCTGATCGGATGATTCCATGAATGTTCAACTTCATCTCATTTATTCACATTCGCTGGAATGTAATAGAGTACCTCAAGAATCATTGACATCAATGGTGATTTTCCTCGCGTGTGTTAACTATTTACCTCATTGATCAGTAATCAAGTGGTTTCTACCTTGTTTGACATCAGGACATCTATTCACATGGTGAGACTTGTACTACATCAAGATTGGTAAGAAGACCCTGAATTGAGTGTTCACTCTAATATGTACTTTGCCTAGGTTGCAACGAAATTTCTCTTAAATATTGACACATATATTGTCACATAGATCCACTTTGTATTAGTCTATGGCTATGTCTTCTCGTCTCATATATCCACTAAGTATTTTTTGTGGCTACGATCAATTCATGTCATGGGGGTATAGATCCACATTGTATCTTTGGTGGCTATACCTTTTTGTTAATAAAATTATGGATCCGCGGTGTATCTTATGGCGGACATACCTTGCAAGTCTTTATCACCCAATCATAGGTATGCCTACCTTGGGTTTGAAACATATCATAATATTTGTTTGATGGTTTTGTGCATCTTTTTCCAGGTTCTCTGAGTCCATACCCTTGCTCGAAAAATTCTACAAAGTACTTCAGTCATCAGTTTATGTCTTCTAACTTCACACTTTGGGGGGAAATCTATTACACATCAAAATTACTCACTTCAATTATGACCTATTGTCATCATTACAAGTGTCACAAGTGTCTCATTTTAGCCACAAGTGTCACACGTGTCACAGATATCATACAGTCATCTTGCCTATGTCGTGTCTCAAATGACATCACAAGGAACACTTTAAGACATCCTCAGAGACTTCTTAAAGAAGGAGAAATCATTTGACAAAGAGTACAAAGACTTTTCCTTGAGGAAGACCACTTAAAAATGAATTTTGAATGGCAACACTCCCCTACCCACCAGAAGGGAGTGCTAGCATTCCTTTCCCTCCTTTGGGGGAGCGTTTTAGCACTCTGTGCCCCATTCTGGGGGAGCACTGCAATTTTTTGAGGAAATATTGGGCAGTGCTCCCCTACCCACTAGCAGGGACTACTATCACTCCTTGCCCTTATTTGGAGGATCGTTGTAGTGCTCTATGCACCATTCTGGGGGGGTGTTATGTTGTTGAGAAAATCAAGGAAAGATCCCCCTTATCTCTGAAATCAGTTGGATTTGAATATAAGGTCAAGGATGGATCTTAGGGAGGATCCACAACTGATGGAGAAATATCCTCAACCTATCCCAAGAATCTCTAAGGTGGTTGGGCCTCTCAAAGCATATATAAGGAGGTCTCCTCGTGGTGAAAGGAGATGGATAAATTGAGAAATACCTAACTTATGATCTCATAAGGAAGGGGGAGACATTGAATACATCAAACTTATGATCTCATAAGGGAGATAATCAGTGAAGCATATTCATTTTGTTTGTGGATCATTTGAGGAAGGGGTTGGACAAGGAGAGCTTGGAGAGGTTATTGCAGCTTCATCAAAGGTATGCAAGTATCTCTATTGAGTTCTCATTAATACATGTGCTTGTCCCATTTCCTTCAAGATTGTGTATACCTACATGAACTTGTATTTAATGGATAGATCTAGTTTCGAACTAATCATAGTAGAATAGGAATCATTATTTATCTTTGATTGCATTGCAGGACTTGTTGAAGAGCTTGAGGATCATAGTTCAACTTGGACTGGGCGAGGAAAAACATCATAAAAAAGGTACATATTCTTCCTTTTCTCTATAGATTAGTTTAGCTAGGTTTAAAGGGATGTCAGTGACCAAAGCTACAACATGTTTGTCTTGATCTTAGAGGTTTAGTGTCCAAGAGGGAATCCACCTATCCGTAGGGGGATTTTCCTATAACACTAAGTACCATAAAGGATTTTCTGCAATCATGTGTTAAGATGTTAAATGACCAATCATCTATTAAAATTTTGCAAAATATGATAGAAAGATGTAACTTAGAGGTAGAGGGGAAATTAGAACAAAAAATAGTCAATCACCTGCATACAAGAAGGAGGACAACAAGGGAATTCAGATTAAATTATAACATTGGATATTTCAATATGGGGGACATCATACTGGATTTAGGCTCTGAGGTGAATGTGTTACCCAAGAAAACATGGAAATGTATGGGAGATCCCACATTAGGATATTCACATGTTCAGCTGAAATTAGAAAATCAACATAGAGTTCTACCAATTGGAAGGCTAAAGGGTGTGACAGTAGATCTATATGGAGTGAGCACCAAGGAATACTTTGAAGTAATATAAATAGTGGATGGCACAACACCTTATCCATCACTGCTTGGACTCGATTGGGCGTTCGAAAATCAGGCCATAATCAATTTGAATATGAGGAATATGGCATTTGATTCAGAAGAGTACAAAGTCAGTGTGACATTAGATCCATCAGAAGGAGAAATTTTTGTAGCGTTATCACTCCCACAGTTCACCTAAGGCTGAGAAAGAGATTGAAGAGGTAACCACAGACCATACTTTTGATTTGGTAGCTATCCCTACCAAACCAAAGAGGAATCTCTCTATGATCATAGTCAATAATATGACTCGAGTGTAGAAGGATTTTAGGTTAGGTATTCAACTCTGTGAGGGTTTTGAGTTTATAAGTTTGTTGGACAAGGATCATGGACTCAAGGATCTAGGCCAATAAATCTTAGGATCAGTTGCAGGGATCTAAAAGGGGCACGGTAGTTGTAATCAAATGTCCCAAAAATATATCATTGTAATATGATGATGAAGAAATTAAAGGAAGTAGAGTAAGTGAGAGTGAGGTATGAATTCACTTACAGGAAGACAAACATTTAAATGCTATACTCATAAAAAACAGATCATTAAAATAATGAATTATGTTTAAACATTTGGAGATTTAGAATAGGAAGAAATAATATATGGCATAAATATCAATTACATGATAAAAAGTGAAGAACACAAGGAAACCAACCACAACACAGGAATCCCTTGAAAGTAGTTGCAACTGCCTGTTATATTTCTGCAAAAATCACATACACTAGCTCCAAAAGCTATATAATCATACAATCCAACCACTTGTTTGAATCTCTTGAGTGTACATATAGATGGAAAACCAATTTCCTCATCAAAGGGGCCGAATCCCTCATGATAGGAACGGTTTACATCATTTTCTCTATCTAAACACAAAGATAGGGAGGTTAAAACAAACTTCCCAGTTTAGCTCAACTTACCCCTTTGACTTTTTACAAGCATTAAATGTCATCAAATTACATAGAAAAAGTTAAACTAACCCCATGAAACTTATTTACATAATATAAACTCATTACATGTTGAATTTCATCACTTGAAATTGACTTTACCAAGAAAAATAAAAAACCAGCATGTTTCCTAGAAGTGTAGCGACTTCCTACAGAAACACATCATCCATTTACAAAAGAGTAGCATCAGTTGAAGGAGAATTTTGGATGTCTTATGAGCACTATTTTCTTGATATGATGGTTGGAATTTGTATTTGAGAGAGTTTATAAGACATTCATACCATCAAAACTTCAAAACTTGATTCCCAAGACTTCCAAAACTTCACTTTCCCACAGTCAGTCTAGAAGTGCAGCGTTGGTCTGTGAAAGGTGGCAGAGAGTTGATTTTTGGCCTACTTTTTGAGTTTTCCTCCAAACCTGTAATCTTACATGGAGAAAAAAGTTTATAATTGTGATGTATAAGTCAAGGTCTTTCCATAAATATAATTTTTTTCATTTTTTTGGAGCCTCTGAGAGAAAGCACAACGTCCCTGTGTTGTGCTTCTGCACATCTGAAAATTGCAAATTTCTAGGTTTTCTGCAAAAATAAGGCTCAAATATGGATCAATATCTCTCTATCCATAAATATTTTTACAAAAATAAGAGATATTTTGTTCTTTTCCATGTTATTAACAAGATCCTCCTCCAGTTTTCAAAAATACTTTCTCATTTTTTCATAATCCAAGTTTTAAGTTGGTCACTCAAAAATTGTAGAAGTGCAGCGTGCTCTCAGCAGAAGCACATCGTGGTCTTTGAGAGGGTTTTTGGAGGCCTTCCCAGAGGATTTTTGGGCTGAAAGTGGTATTTTTGGAAAATCTTAGGATGTAGACTACACAATGGACTCATCAAGAATTGAAAGCCCCCGTGCCAAACCCATGAAAAACTAATTTGAAGTTAAGATGTCTAAAAGTTTAGCCACCCACCTATAGCAACTGTATTTTGGGAATTTATCTTGAATCATAACAAATTTCCACAAAATGAAGAAGTTTTTGTTCCTTGGTTTATTATTGACAAAAACCTCTTTCACTTTTATCAAATTTATCTCCATTTGGTCAGAAAATTATTTTGAAGAAAAAATGTCCCTATGTACAACAAATGACCTCAAAACCCTAAAAATCATGTCAATCACCTCCTTATTTTTGGTCTCTGATGTTTGGTGTCTCTATTTTCCCTCCTCGGGAGCTTCTCCGGGTGTCTATGGTTTCAGTTTGTATGATAGAAAACCCTGGTCTGATAAGGAGGAAAGGGATAAGGTAAACTTTGGGAAAACAAAGGAAATGGGTTTATGACTTTAATGATGACCCACTAACTCAATTGATGACTCATAACATGAAATTATGACAATGACCATGATGGTTGAATACCATGATAAAGTGAAGGGAGTATCACTAACCTAGATACAAGAACCAAGTGATCAAATTTTATTTGAAAATTCATTTGAAAATATAACAATTTGACCTAAAACCCTATCAACTAATTTTGAAAGAGCATATTTGATCATTGGTAACTGATATGAATTATCATTGGCTCCAACTAGGGATGGAAGCTCCTTAGGAGGTGTCAATAACACCATATACCAGGTAGCCTCATACATTCATCGATGGAATCAAAATAAAACACTTAACACTCAAATGATTGACTAACTAAACTGAAATCTGAACTATACACTGACAACTTGAAACTCTACTGGAAACTGACACTTGAAATAAAAACACATCCAACACACTACTTCCTACTCTAATAACTGAATACACAACCAAATCAAGTGATATCAAAAATCAAGTGTAGCCATGTTAGAATTATGTCTGCTAGTTGAAATCTCTGCACGTGCTTGCTCATGAGAAAAAAGGGAAAATTACTGAAAGGAAACTCCCATAAAAACTTGCAAACAGATTGAATTTTAATGAAATTGAGGAGAAATATCCCACTAGATAACCTCAATAATTTTGCAAAAGGATCTTCATAGGAATACATATTGATTTCCATCCCATCTAACACATTACTGCTCTTTTCTATGTGGTTTTCATATCCTGATTTTAAATTTTTCCCAACATCCGTGCCTTTTTGAAGCTTCAACCTAAAATTGTCATGATAAGGCTGTAAGATTTCTTGTTACCTTTGTGATGAATGTAATGAGACTATTGATGGACTATACATTAAAAATTTATGCCAAACTAAATAATTATCAATCCTATCTTCAAACTGACAGTCAACCAAACAATGAGAATTTTGAACATAAACATCATCCATATAATTTCCTACTGCATCATTGCAAATAAAAGAAAGCTTTTTTAACTTGTTGTGGATCATTTCTGATGAAACTGCATGATCTTGTATAAATTCTTCGTATTCCATTCTTTCAGCTACATTTTCAAACTGAATGTTTCTTGGTAACTATTATTGTGGACTGAAAAAAGGTTTTTAATTACAAACAACACTCTCAAAAACTTCTGGATATGGTTGCCAACTATTGTCAACTTGCTTATTTGCTTCCTTGGAAACCTTATAGTTTTCTCTTATAATTTCGAATGAAGGGAAACACTAAGGTAAGGAGTCATGATCAAGAAGTTCATTGTCTTCTTCGTGATCAATATCAAAACTGAAAGACTACTGAATTAAAACTCCCTCAACCCTGTTTTGAGGCTCACAGACAACTAAAGGAGGACCACTAGGACTACAAAACCCATCCAAATATTCAGATATTGAATCATTCAAAATCAAAGAAGGTTGTTTCCATTTTAAACTAGCTTTGGAATGCTTCTCTACTTTGGTGAGTTTATAATTTTCCTTTATCAATTCAAATGTAGCATAACATAAAGGTAAAGAGTTATCGTCAGCGAATTCATCACTCTTTGTGTTCACTGTTAGAGTTGCAAGATACTTACTCGATTCAAAACTTTCATTAATTTTTTCCTCTATCATAAAACACATGTGAAAGATGACTGCCTTCCTTAGATTGTTTAAAACATGTTGTTTGTTTCTCTAAAAATTAACATTGAAATCATCACCATATTCATCGTACTTAGGCAAATCAACTTCACAAGAAACATCATCAACCATGAACATTGAGAAAGAAAACTATTCTTTTTTATGTTGATCTATAAATCCAGTTTCGGGACTGTCCACAAAATAATACATAAAATCACCATCTTCTAACTCATGACAACATGAGTCAACAGCAAAACAATTTGGGCCAACAAATTCTTCTTGTTCTATAAAATTTGCTTGAGCAGGAGATCTTATTTGTTAGTTTGTAGATATGAGTTTATCTTGCAGCATGAACTTTTCTATCAGTCTTCCCACATTTTTCATTACTATGTTCACCTTATGGTCTGACAATGGGTGACTATCCTCTTTCATTGCTTCCTTCCTTTCAGCTTCCATACTCGCCCTTTTTATCAACATATTGGCTTCCACATCAATCACGTCTTTTTTCATGTCATCCAAAGTGGCAAGGTTCCTCTCTCTAAGTTGATAAGCAATATCAGCCTCAAAACCATCTAAAAAATCGATCATAACCAAATCGGGAGGAGGTTTTATATATGAAGGTATGGAATTATAAACTCTATTAAACCTAGTTGAGAATCCTTGGACTGTCTCATCAGGCTGCCTCTTTAAGTTCTGATATTCATCCATAATCTAAAAAGGGTTAATTTTGACCTCCCATCTGTGAATGAAAACATATTCAAACTATTGGAATGAAGGAATACTTCCAGCTTCTAGACCTTTATACCACCTCTTGACTTCTCCTACAAGGCTTTGAGAAAACAACCTCAATTTCACTTCCTCATAATCAACCTCCTCCAAATCCATAAAATCAATAACTCTACTGACATGTTGTCTGGCTGTAATATTACCTCTGTTATCAAATTTAGATATCATTTTCCCATAATTCTATGGTAACTCATGCAAAGGAGCTGACAATTTTAATGGAGCATATCGGGCAACAGACATGACTTCTTTTTTAGAGGAAATGGTATCAACTGAGATATTTTTGTCATCCGAATCTTGTTTAGGGATATTATTACAACTAAGAAATGTACTTGTAGTCTCACTAGGATGACAGAAAATTGTCAAAGGGGTCTCATGTATTGTTTTGCGGTCCAGATTGGAATTAAATAGATAGGAAAAAGTCTCTTTAATGTAATCAGGAAAAAATAAGAGGCACTTGCTACAACAAAAAATCATATTTTCCAAAGATTTTAGGTTTAAGTACCTAACTCTCACACGCTTTTTTCCCATACTTCTTTAATAGATTTTTCCTTTTGTAAATCTATTCTAATGATTTAAAGTTTCCAAGTGAATATTTTCATCCTTCTTGTGTCTGCCTGTTGTCCACCATCAACAACTAGAACTGATCTTTTTCGTTCTTCTCTGGGGAAGATGGAGCTTTCGCTCCCCGACAATGGTGCCAAAATGTTATCACTCCCAAAGTTATCCTAAGGATAAGAAAGAGACTGAAGAGGTAACCACAGACCATACTTTTTATTTGGTAGCTAGCCCTACCAAACCAGAGAGGGTTCTCTCTATGATCATAGTCAATAATCTGACTGGAGTATAGAAGGATTTTAGGCTAGGTATTCAGATATGTGAGGGTTTTGAGTTTATAAGTTTGTTGGACAAGGATCATGGACTCAAGGAGCTAGGCCAATAAATCTTAGGATTAGTTGCAGGGATATAAAAGGGGAAAGGTAGTTGTAATAAAATGTCCCAAAAATGTATCGTTGTAATATGATGATGAATAAATTAAAGGAAATAGAGTAAGTAAGCATGAGGTATGAATTCACTTACAGGAAGTCAAACATCTGAATGCTAAACTCATAAAAAACAGAGCATTAAAATAATGAATTATGTTTAAACATTTGGAGAATTAGCATAGGAAGAAATAATATATGGCATAAAGATAAATTACATGAGAAAAAATTAACACAAGGACACTAACCACAACACAGGAATCCCTTGAAATTAGTTGTAATTGCTTGCTATATTTCTACAAAAATCACATACACTAGCTCCAAAAGATATATAATCATACAATCCAACCACTTGTTTGACTCTCTTGAGAGTACATATAGACGGAAAACAAATTTCCTCATCAAAGGGGTCGAATCCCTCATGATAGGAACTGTTTACATCATTTTCTCTAACTAAACACAAGGATAGGGAGGTTAAAACAAACTTCCCAGTTTAGCTCAACTTACCCCTTTGACTTTTTACAAGCATTAAATATTATCAAATTACATGGAAAAAGTTAAACTAAACCCATGACACTTATTTACATCAGATAAACTCATTACATGTCAAATTACATCACTTGAAATTGACTTGACCGAGAAAAATAAAAAATTGGCTTGTTTCCCAGAAGCATAACAACTTTCTACAAAAACGCAACGTCCATTTACAGAAGCGTAGCATCAGTTGAAGGAGACTTTTGGATGGCTTATGAGCACTATTTTTATGTTATTATGGTTGGAATTTGTATATGAGAGAGTGTAGAATACATTCATACCATAAAAATTTCAAAACTTGATTTCCAAGACTTCCATAACTTCACTTTCCCACAATCACTCCATAAGCCCAACGTTGGTCTGTGAAAGGTGGCAGAGAGTTGATATTTGGCCTAGTTTTTGAGTTTTCCTACAAACATATAATACAACATGGAGAACCAAGTTGATAATTGTGAAGTATAAGTCAATGGATTTCCATAAATATAAATGTTTCATTGTTTTGAGCCTCTGAGAGAAAGCACATCGTCCCTATGTTGCACTTGTACACATCCGAAAATTGTCAAATTTCTGGGTTTTCTGCAAAACGAGGGCTCAAAGATGGATAAATATCTCTCTATACATAAATATTTTTACAAAACTGATATAGGTTTTGTTTCTTTTCTATTTTATTAACAAAATCCTCCTCCATTTTTCACAAATACTTTTGCATTTGTTCATAATCCAAGTTTGAAGTTGGTCACTCAAAAATTGCAGAAGCACAGCGTGGTCTTTGAGAGGTTTTTTGGAGGCCTTCCCAGAGGATATTTAACCTTAAAGTGGTATTTTTGGAAATATGAAGATGTATACTACACAATGGAGTCATAAATAATTGAAACCCCCTTCTCCAAACCCATGAAAAATGGATTTGAAGTCAAGTTGTCCAGAAGTGCAGCCACCCACCTATAGCAACTGTATTTTGGAAATTTATCTTAAATCACAACACCTGTGCACAAAAAGAAGGAGGTTTTTGTTCCTTGGTTTATGATTGAAAAAACACTCTTTCACTTTTGTCAAATTCATCTTCATTTGGTCAGAAACGTATTTTGAAGAAAAAATGTCCCTATGTACAACAAATGACCTCAAAACCTTAAAAATCATGCCAATCACCTCCTTATTTTTGGTCTCTGATGTTTGGTGTCTGTTTTTTCCCTCATCAGGAGATTCTATAGGTGTCCATGGTTTCATTTTGCATGATAGAAAACCCTGGTCTGATAAGGAGGAAAGGGATAAGGTAAACTTTGGGAAAACAGAGGAAATGGGATTATGAATTTAATAATGACCCACTAACTCAATTGATGAATCATAACATGAAATTATGACAATGACCACGATGGATGAATACCATGAGAAATTGAAGGGAGTAGCACTAACCTAGACACAACAACCAAGTGATCAAATTTTATTTGAAAATTCATTTGAAAATATAACAATTTGACCTAAAACACTATCAACTAATTTTGAAAGAGCATATTTGATCACTGGTGAGTGAAAAGAATTAACATGTAGAACCCACTTGCTTAGACTTGGAGGAAATTAACCAGTTGTACAGAACCATTGTGCGAGAAGAAGACTAAGTCAATCCAACTGCATATGGGGAACTCAGTTGGAGAAGTATCATGTCATGCACGCCAAACTCAAATACAGGGTTGGAAAATTGGTAGTAAAGATTACATGAACTCTCCACAAGAAGATGCACAAGAATAGACCAGGCAGTATGATGGGTAGGTACATAGATAAGAGAACCTCCTAGCTTTCATCGGTTGAATGACTTAGAATAATTTCTAAAAAGATATGAAGATGAAGTGTTACCAAATCATAGGCTCTTAGCTCTGGACATAGCACTCAAGGAAACACCTGCAAGATGGTGGGGGGCACACAAAGAGACCATTAGGGACAGGTACCAATGCAAACAATTACTGCGCATTAGGTTCGGCACAAAGCAGAAGAGAAGAATGATGCAAAGATACGATGGACAGGGGTCACCTTTGGAACACTTGGAGAAGTGCAAAAAACTATGGTCGATGACACCACCAGAGGAATGGCCTCATCACTTTATTCATACACTAGAAGGAATCCCATAAAAATGGTATGTAGATCAGGAATTGCACATAGGAACTGCAGAATGGACAGTGTCACAGTAGAAATTTATAGTCACTTTCTAATTTGAACATGAAAACCCCATCATAGGCTTATCACTCAAACAAATCAGAGGTGTGATATTCATTAAGGAACCAGAAGTTGAACTTATGATAGAATATCAACATCAGAACAAACAGACATTGAAAGAACTATTTTCATGCTACCATGTGCAGGAAGAAGAACTAGATGAAGAGGACCCACACAACATTTAGATAACATAAGTTGAAGGTGAAAGAGAGGTGGAAGGTCCACCTCTGGAATCAGAAGTGTTTGTTACGTCGATCAAGGTGAATAAATTCAACATTGGGACAATCGAGAATCCCAAAATGGCTAGCATTGGAGACTACTAGGATGAGCAAACATTAGAAAGCATAACATAGTTACTACACAAGTACAGTGACTTTTTCCCAACAAAATTTATAGAAATTAAATGCATAGCAGGAGAGCTAGGAGAGATGAAGATACCTCTCAAATATAAGTCTAGATCAGTCAGACAATGACCATACAGACTGAACCCAATATACAAGCAGAAAGTAAAAGAAGAAATTGACAAGATGTTGGAGGCCAGAATCATAGAACCAGTGGAGAAATATGAATAGGTCAGCCCTATGGTATTTTAGGAGAAGAAGCAGGGAGGGATAAGGATATGTGTCCACCTGAGGAATCTGAATGATTCTTGCCTTCATGACCCTTTCCCTACCCCTTTCACAGATGAGGTATTAGAAAATGTAGGAGGCTAGGAAGCATACTCATTCACATATGGATTATTAGGTTACCACCAAATCAATATAGCCCCATAAGATAGGTATAAGACCACTTTTTCCATAGAATGGTGACCCTACCAGTACAAAGTCATTCCTTTTGGGATGAAGAATGCACCAACTATATTCTCAAGAGTATTCATAACTACTTTTAAAGAATTCATCCATCGGTTTTTAGAAATATACCTGGATGATTGGATAGTATACAGTCTGTCGAAGGACCATGTAGAGGTGTTAAGGTTGATGTTATAAATATGCAGGTAGTGTCATATATCACTAAATATCAAGAAGTGCATCTTTGGGACACCTTTTGGGATACTATTCAGCCATATAGTGTGCAAACAAGACTTGATAGTAGATCCTGCCAAGATTGTAGTGATTGTTAATATACCACCACCAAAGTTAGTACGTCATTTGAGAGAAACATTAGGACACACAGGCTACTACAATAAATTCATAAAATGGTATGCACAGATCACTATGCCAATGGAGAAACTATTGAGGAAAGATAGAAAATGTCAGTGAAATAAGGGTTGTCAACGAGGATTGGACACTCTAAAATAGAAGATGGTAACAACACCAATACTAGTACTCTGAGATTGGGAAAAGACATTTCATGTGCATGTAGATGCATCAGCTGTAGCACTTGGATCTATTTTGGTGCAACCAAGGACGGGGGAATTGGACCATCCTATAGTATTTGCTAGCAGAAAATTGTCAGAGTCAGAGAAGAATTAACATACCACAAAAAGAGAAGACCTAGATATGGTCTATGCACTCCAGAAGTTCAGACATTACTTACTGGGAAAACATTTAAAGATGTTTACAGATCATTCAACTCTTAAATACCTAGTCAATAAGCCAGTGTTGGGGGAGAGAATTTGTAGATGGTTACTGATGTTCCAGGAATTTGATTTTGAAGTAATAGTCAAGCCAGGGAAGTTGAATGCACGACCTGGTCGCCTATAAAGGATCACTAATGGAGAGGAACCTACAAACTTAAAGGACAACTTTCCTGATGCACAATTATTTTTAGTCCAAGTAGTTGATGAATATTTTGCTGACATCATTCAATACTTGAGTACAGGGACTATGCCAAAAGAATTCAACACTGCGTAGAAGAAAAAATTGGTAGTCTGAGTTGCAGACTATCAATTGATTACAGGACACTTATACAAGATGGGTGCAAATAACATATTGAGAATATGTGTACTAGAACATGAAAGGCCTAGGATCCTAGCAGAGGTCCATGAGGGAATAAAAGGAGGACATTATGCATGCATAGCTACTGCAAAGAAGTTATTTCACAGAGGAGTATGGTGTCTGATCATTCACAATGATGCAAACGACTAATTCTGGAGATGTGATGTATATCAGAGGGTTTGTAAACCTAATAGACGGGATGAGATGCCCCTAATACCACAAGTAACATTGCAAATATTTGACAAATGGGGAATAGGCTTTGTAGGACCAATTAACCCACCAACAAAGAGGTCAAGAGAAAGGTATAGCATTACTGTGATAGAGTATCTAATGAGATGGGTAGAAGTAGCACCAGTAAAATATTACAGCACAAAGACAACAACACACTTCCTGTTTGAGCGAGTGATCCCTAGATTTGGATGCCCAAGTATTCTAATGAGTGACCAAGGAACTCACTTCATTAACAATACTAGTAGGGCTATGAGAAAGGAGTTTGAAGTCTACCATCAAAAGAGTACACCATATAACCCTCAAGAAAATGGAACAGTGGAAGCCTTTAATAAGAACCTAGAGAATGCATTGACAAAGATTTGCAACGTCAACAGGGATGATTGGGACTTGAAGATACCAGCAATACTATGGGCATACATGACTACATGCAAAACGTTGACAAGAAAGACACCATTCAGGTTGGTGTATGGACAACAAGCAGTGGTGCCATTAGAATTTTTGGTACCTAGCCTGCACGTAGAAGCAATCACCAACATGACAGAACACGGTGCAATTTAAGAAAGGATAAGTCAGCTGGTGGAGATGGAAGAACATAGAATCCTAGTAGGATTTCACCCAGAAGTACAGAAAGAAAGGGACAAATCTTGGCATGAAAAACATATCAAAAGCAAGAGTTCTATGGAAGGAGACCTAGTCTTAGTATATGATAGTAAATTTCTTCAACACCCAGGAAAGTTCAGAATGCATTGGTTGGGACCATACAACATAAATATTGTCACATATGGGGGATTTATACAATTGAAATAATTAGGAGGTACAAAAATCAGAAGAATGATCAATGGGAGTCTCTTGAAACTCTACAGGGATAGTCGACCTCCTAAAACTTAGAAATTTACCATGCAGTAAAGAGAGAGGAGAAAAAAAGAGAATAATTCAGCACACATGGAGAACCTCGATGGAAGAGGACTGGGAAAATAGAATGGCAAGAAAACCAACGTTCGAAAAACATGATGCGCAAAAGATCGATTAAATGAGTAAAAAGTTATTGTGTGTAGGAAGCATAACGAAAAGGGGAAAAAGAGGCAAGTATTAGTGCGACACAGCTGGAATTTCCCTGACACACTATAAAGTCATAAAGAGGGTGGGAAACCGACCCATTCTGATTTTGTCTAAGGAGGAAAAAAATGAGTCAAGTGGAAGAATGATCGAAGTGTGGAATTGCACTATTAACCAACGAATTGAGATTTGGTTGGTTGAATTTAACCACGATGTCACCACCACGGGTTGGATCACCAAGTAGAACTGGGTGAAGCAACCAGAGTGTTATAGGGTAACCACAAGGTGGAACCAGTGAGATGTCAACAATGGTGGATGTGGAAAAAATCCGCACACCAGAATATGACCAAACTACTTTACATGTGGAGGAGGAACAAGAATCCACACAAGAGCCCGAGCAACTATGAGAGGATGTCGTGCGAAGAGAACCCAACGCATTCAGAGGAAAAGGGCCACATGGAGAATAATCGGCCATTGAATCCACACAGCAAGGCTTGGAGTCGGAACCAGAGAAAGAAACTGAGCAAGAGGGGGGAGTACCGTCCCCACAAGGGAAAAATAAGTTGTGAGTAGAAACCAGTACGTAGGGTATACAATGAACCCAGGAAGAGCTAAGTATAGTAATGTCAGAAATTCCCAAGGAAGTGAAAAATGGGGATAACATAGTAGGAGGATTCGAAGGCCTTAAATAATCCTACCATGATGTTTCAGATGCCACTAAGTTCCCATATGTGGCAGCGCATAGCTACCTAGAGAGTAGGGGAGAGGGCCCATCAGGAGCGCAACTATTGGAGCCTGCATAGTGGATCCTAGGCCTATCCAACACAGGTATCTTGAATCTCTTATACATATCACACTTCGGGAGGGGAAAATACATAAATGCATGTGTTAACTAGTTGCTAGAAAGGATGCACAGGGGCATCCTATGGATGGGCAGGCCAGTACCGATCAATGTGGACTACATCGTAGATATTACAGGGCTACCCAGAGATGGAGAGAAGCTGGAGTAATACCTAGACGACAAGACTCAGGGAAAGTCCATCTCCGATGAGATTAAAGTGAAGTATGGAGCGGAGAGGGGGAAAAGAGGAATAAGGATCAATGAAATCAATGATCCTGTAACTCAGTTTTCAACCAAATTTCTTGGTTGAAAATTAATGCGCAAGTGTTGAAAAGAAGAAGTGCCCATAGGAGTAGTAGCAGTTGTGGCACAATGCGCAAAGGGGATCTCCATGAGTTGGGCACCATACCTACTCAACTCATTCCTAGAGGACTGTAAATATGTGCAAGACTGGGGCTTTGAGTTCCATTATTTGTGGTTACTCATCCTCATTACACTTATAGGGTGGCACAAACCAACATATATTATGTTCCTCACCAAGATAGGAAAATGTGGCGCAACATGCTACACATCGTTGTGAAGCACCGCAGATCCCAAGGTAAAGAAATTCAACAATGACATGTTCGTGTAGCACTTCATAGAGATTCATAATAGCGTGACAAAGATGGAGGATCTCACCAGAAACTGTCCAGGAGTATGGACAAATATCCAATTTTCGCTCATCACGCCATATCATGTGGCTACATGCAAAGAAGGAACCCACCAAGGAGTGGTTGCAACTAAAGTATTTCATGACGATGCAAGACATCCACTTGGAGGTCCAAGAGTGGCATGAGGAGTGGAAAGTACTAGAGATCCCAAGCACAATTCCACCAGTACAAGTCCAGACACAGGATAGTACACTCCCCACGCAGTGGATAGGCAGGAATGGTGCTACCTTACAAAAGAAAACAACCATAGGGACATGGGGTTCCAGTAGCTCCATTCGGAAGAATACTAGGAAACAAAAGAAATCATAACGTGGTCCAACATAGGGTCCACAGGCTACAGAGTAGGCACCGGAAGGACCAACAGGACATGTGAGTATAGAGGAAGTGCAGATAGAGGCACAAGACATAACTATGGACTAATAAGTTGAGCAGGACATTGGAATGGATACACATTTGCCCAAAGCATCTAAGCAGCCAAACTCCCAAAGAAAGAGAATAGTGGTGCAAGTAAGTGGAGCCAGGAAGAAATCAAAGGCCCCCAAGAAACAAATGGATATGTCAATGATAGAAGACAACATAGAAATGATAGCCACGATAGTATAATATCGACTGTCAGAAGTATGGGAAAATGAGGGAAAAAATAGAGCTTTAAGTTTTGAACAAGTACATGAGGTAAAAAACAGGTTAGAACAGTTGAGGATCAAGGTGGAACAACAACAAAAGGACAAATCGGCACCAGTAAGAGAAGGAGCACCTATCGAAGAAATAATACAAATCACAGTACAAGGAAGTGTTAACTTTATCATAACACCATACATGTTGTTCATCGATGAGGAAACAACGCAGAAGCCCGTGAAGGATATCAAAACATTATACATGGCGATGCCCAAAATACCAACAAAAGTGTTATATAAGTTACAAGTTAGCATCGCGTAGGAGATTCAGTCCAGAGAAAGGTATGACACGACGAATCTACAACTAGCGTAGGAAGAAAAAATTTCACTAAAGGAAGCCATCATCTAGGAAGGGAAAAGGAAAGAGATAGTGCAACAAAAAGTGGACCAGATGGAGACCCTGATAGATGAAGTATTTCAAGCTATAGCAGATGAGATAGTAGTGGAGGAAACATCAAGAGAAGATAACAAAGATAGTGTAGACTCTAAAACAATATAAAGAGAATATCAAGGAACTTGAGGAGCGTGCAGTACCTACGACTTTTCCAATAGTCTGAGCACAAAGAGAGAAAGACGCAACAACAGCTGCAGAAAACATCGCACAGAATATACATAAGGTGGTAGAACTACTAAAGAAAAGCAGCTAGCTATGGACTCATCTCTTAGAATATGGGAGCCTACAAGAGTTGCAATGAAAGGAATATAAATTGCACACAACAATGGAAAATTTCAAGCAACGACAGAGGACAATGTCCCTTCCAGACAATATTAATACAACCGCAGAAATGAAGAACCTTGAGGAAAAATAAAAATAGGTACAGGCATAGAAGATCTCATGACAGACACAATTGGATCCCTTACAAGAAAAGGTATATCATTCTTTCGTGTAAATCGATGTAATGAAATCATACCTCAAACAGATAGGCTTGGAGGGGAGTGAGATATTAAGACCACCCATCACTGTGTAGGTGGTCGAAGCCATGATAGTAAATAGTAGTCAGGCTCAGTAGCAGTGCCAACAGATAGTACACATGTGTGAATCACTGGCACAAGCAGTGGCAGACACGTGAGTTAGAGAGTGACTCGAGACGAGCCATGATGTTAGTATGGGAACATGTTAGGCACATGCCCATTTTGGGCAAAAGGCCATTTTTGGAGAGAAAACTACGAAGTGGAAGAAATGACAAATGGAAGTAAAATAATCATGTGCCAGGGAAGAATGTGAGGCGCACATGCAAGGGCGACCTAAATACACTAGGTTTAGGGTTTTTACATGATATTCTAATGGATGATAAGACAAGAGTATGTATAAGTAGCACCTAGGAGGTCTAGGAGAAAGACGGAATGATAGAGAGATACAGAAAGAAGAATGAAAAAGGCTAGAACTGCAACATTTTGTAATTTGGTGAGCTAGAGAGGAGTCGAACAACTCAATATAGAGGGTTAGATCATAGGCTGTGGATGATCTAGGTGGAAATCGGTGGCCACCCACCTTTTCCGACTAGCTCAAAACAGTTTTCTGGCAATTTTGGCAATTTACTATTTTTAGCAGGTTTTAACTTCCGAGGCCATTTTGAGGGCCTAAATAAATGTTTTTCAAGATCGAGGTTCTCAATTATAATCAAAGGCATGATTGAGCCCCCAAAATGAATATCCTCGATGATACCTTTCCAATGAGCTATCATACGCCTAAAATGGAGATCGTATGCAAAAGTTACGACCCTGGGAAGTTGATGTACTAACTTACCCAAACGGGGCCCACATGACTTTAGGCACTTCATCTCCTAGGGTTAGGTTTTTGGATGTATAGTACTTTTGGCATTCCTATTTATTGTAAACCCGCGTGGTGCAATATATTGTTGAGACATAATAAAAGAGCTTGAAAGCCAAATATTTGTGGATGTATCCCAGGAGGGGGTGAACCACGGTAGAAATTGTGTTATGTGACTTAATGTTATGCATATCCATTGTTGTTAATGATTAAATGATACATAAATGAATGAAGGAACTAGTTAGATCAGATATTTCACATGCATGAGTAAGTGTGACTAAGTAATTAAGATGTTAGACTAAATAAATGAAGATCCTAGGCTGCAAGCATCTGAGTATTGCAGCCACCCATAGAACTATCTCGGGTGAGACTGTGCAATGCACCCTATGTACTATGATTCCTTCTGGTTTACTAGGAGGTTTGATAGTTTTAGAGGGATTTTTGTTGGAATCTTGTTAAATCTGAACCTGGGTTGACTTACAACATTAGGGTAAGATCAGAGTAGATAAAGTAGTTTAAAAACCAACAGTTATCATTCTTGTGCTTGGAAATTGCTATACATATATGCTATATTGTTCTTGTTTTGTGCAGGTACACCAATTACTCTCCTTTGCCTCAATGTTTCGAACATAGACATTATTGACTTAGGTGACCAATGAGAGGGGGATATATCTTAACCCTATCCTTAGCTTACCCATCCTTTTATTCCATCGAGGATTCCTCCCTTCAGTTGTACCTTCATCCATCCCTATAGGTGGTGATATCTCACTAAGGTGACAGTGGTGGGATATCTTATTGTTACGCCAAATTGGCCTACTTGTATTGGGCTTTGGAAAAGTAAAAATTGTGCGATAACACAACCCACTATGTAATTTTCAGCAGTCATTATATTATGGCTATGTTGCACATTCATCATTTCCTGAAATTATCTCAATATTGAGTCACCCTCATCTTCATCATTTAATAGTTTTACCCCAGATTCCATAAGAAATATAAGCATCCATTATTATTATGCATTCCATATTACACATTTAAATATGTACATCTATTTTACCATGTTTGCATTCACATGGTGCTTTCATGCACTTACCCACATGAAACAAAATAACGAGTGTGTGTGTCTTCCATAGACACTCTTTACAATTTCACATGCTCATTTACTTTGAATAATCTAACTCGTGATTGTTCATATTTCATTTACATGCAAACCTTAAAGGAATAATCATATTTCCTTCTTTTATGGCAGAAAAGAATTATATCCCATTACATCAGAGCATCCTTTCTCTCTTACTCATTCAACAATTCACACCATATTTTTCTAAGGAATGGAGTACACCATCCTTGAGTTAATACTCGAAACAAAAAAAATCATGACTCTTCAAAATAGATTCATCCATGCATCGATGATATTTATTTAATCCTGGAAAGCACAAATTTTACCTTACATTTCACTTATTCGGGTAGTCATACCATGCCTTTAGCCTATGTATATAGGTATATATATACATCATGCATGTGCTAAGGGTTCTACAAAGGGAATCCTTTCCTAGACTCCCTCTCACTACTACTTGCCTACCAAGTCATACATCTATGGCTACCATCCATCTCTAGAGGTTAATTTGATCCATTGGTCTTCTGAAAATTCCCAAGAATTTTCCTTATCATATTCTGAATCAACTCCTCCATTGATCTATTACAATTTTAACCTCATAAGCGTGTATGCAAACATAATTATCATCATTTTCTTAACCATTCTACCTTATCCTCATAAGGTAGTATGCAATCAACATCATTATCATTTTTCCTATGTTGATATAATCATATAACCATATGATCTAAGAAAACACCACAATTTAGATCTAATAACATACTATAATAAGTCTATATGCATGGTATATGCATGCTCAATCTTTTCCATGTGCATTCCAACATATCCCTGTGCACCAAGTATTTTACCCATGCCTACAGTGCAAATGTATTCCATTTGCTTTCCTCTTGTATTCATATGCATAGACATGTTTTTAGGTTAATAGGAACATGTTTTCTTTAACATGGCCATGAGCTCATAATCTTTCTCATATACCCATTGTTGGCCCTGGGTTGTTAAAGGAAGCGAAAATCAAGGAAGAAGAGGTAAAATACGAACTTCGCGGAAGACACAGTGACTATCATTGGGTCGAAGTGAGAAAAAGAGCACAAACGATGGAGCTAAGTGTGGGAAAGCAAGCCATTGGATGAGGACATCAAGGATGACAAATCAACAAGGAATAAGGATTGTGAATAAGTTAGCAAGTGGAAAGATCCACCATTGGATTCTTTGGAGCATTGTGTGAGAAGGAAGGAAAGATAGGCTGGCGAAGCCCTGAAAATATGGGTCAAGTTGACCTAGGTTTTTGGTATCTAGGGTTTTGGACACCTAGGTTTCAGCCTAAGGTTGTCGGTGAGCTATTGTAATGTATAAATAGAGGTCAAGAGGACTTGGGTTGGGTTGGTATCAAGATAGGTTGTCATTGTTGATGTGAGTGATTATTGTATTATGAGAGAGAAGTGCTAAGTGGGGAAGCCTTCTGGTATTGTAAGATCTTCAGTTGGGTGCGAAGATTAACCCTGCAGCTGGGTGCACAGGGAGGGAAGAGAAAGAGGGGAGAAGAAAAAAGATCTTCTAGCTAAGAGTGTAGACAAGAACTGTATGCTTTACCTCAATATAATATAGCACATTTATGTGGATGTAGCCCTAGAGAGAGGGTGAACCACATATATTTTTTGTTGTGTATGATTGGTATCTTGTATTTGTCATTTATATACTGTTATTGCATTGCTAAGGTAGATATGATAGATACATGGAGTAGATCAAGCTGATAAGTGATATATGAATGTTGTGTTGTTCCTTTGTTAGATCCACTTGATATTCCCCTTGGTTGTAGACATATCTTTCTTGCAACCCCCTCATAATTTCTTTGGGTGAGACTGCATATGCTTCACAGGTGTTGCCGAAAGGGCCAGTAGTTAGGGCTTGTTGGTGCACTCTTGGAGATGAACACTGAGTCTACCCCTGTGCCAACACCCATATTACTATAACTTTTTTATAAGGACTATAAATAGTCCAAAGGAATATTTATTATTTTCTTAATTGGATTATCTAAGTAACAACTTCCATTCATTATAGGTCAAGTAAAATGACCTTACTAGTTCTCGTCAATCCTCTAAAGATGAGGACTTATAGATGCTCTCTCTAATATTTTTTTAACAACAATTATAATTTTGACGGTTCTATCAATCCATACTCAAATCCTTATCCATAAGGATTTTTTCATAAGGGTCTTATCCCTAATATAAAAAACCATCATAAATGCCATAGGCTCCAACTTCCCATGCTTAGAGGTAGCTTTAAAATCACTAGTTCATTCATTCTTTGAACTTAAGCAGCCCTTAACAAGATTCTTCCATTTTTAGCCATTAATGTTTATTAGCATATCTTCACTCTTATAGCTATCATTCCAACAAAGAAGAAATATGATTCTTCTGTTGCAATCAGCATGATAAGATTTTTTGTTGTAAGGAATTTTAAAACAAAATTCTCAATCTACATTTCTTCTCCTCAAGGATTTAGTGCAGGTAATAATAAAAACTTTAACGCAAAGAAGCTCACTCTAACAAGATCATCTTGGACTTGTTATACCAGTCCTATGATTGATTTCTAGCCCATCCAGATCGAGTGTTCAAGCTCTTCTATAATACTACTCTATAATACACCCAACATTTATCTTAATGAACTACATAGATGGATTCTTCTCATCAAGAGATTTCCAATGACTGAAACCATGCTCAGAATCGAGATCTGGATTAAAAGTTACATCCCTTTAAATCTCTGAGAAATTTTTTAGCCATAGGCCACTTCATTTCCACATGGAACCCACATGGTGTCCCCAACACTTGTGCCATTTGACGTGGCCCTAACGTGGAATTTTCCACCTGACCCTTTGGGACATAGACGTATCTAGCCTTGCAAATCAACAATTTGGACTCATTTGGAGCCTTCCTTTACCATTGAATCTTACTCCATTGGAGTCACTGAGACACATTCCCCTCTAAATAACACACCTCCATCATGCATCCTCCAATGGATCTAACATCTCTCGAAGTTGGCAATAAATGGACACAATTTCTTCGTAGTTTCAAACTTGCACAACAATTAAGTTTATTATCCTCCTTCTTACATTAAGAAAACCAGTGGGGCCCACAACGATCCACGACTAAGATTGAATCTCTCCTAAAAGTGTCAATTCACATTAAGACATGGATCAATCACCAATTAGTGCATGTACCTCTCTCATGGATCAATCACAAACGGTCTCTCCACTCAGGTGTTGACATCTTTCCATTCTTCATTGGCCTAATTATGTCTTCTTGATGACACTCTTCTTTATGCGCAGGCCTACATGAGTCTGAAACATTTTTCCTTGGAACCGATCTAGGTGGATATTAGAGGCCACCCACCTATTCTAACTGGCTCGAAACAGTTTTCTGGCAATTTACTATTTTTAGCAATTTGTGTAGTCCTAAACTTATGTGGCCATTTTGAGGGCCTAAACGATGATTTTATGCGATCTTGCACCTAAATTATAGCCAAAGGCTCTTATTGAACCCTAAAAATGAAACTCCTCATCGATACCTTTCCAACAATATATCATGTGCCCCAAACGAAGATCATATGGCAAAGTTACGCCCTTAAGAAGTTGACACACCAAACTACCCAAAACGGGGTCCAAAAAACTGTTGGCTTTTCATCTTCTGAGGTTATGGTTTTGGATATTATTTATGTTAAAAATGTCTTTGTAGCTTCATTTTACTAATCATCTTCTTGCAAATGAGTGTATCCATCACATCTCTTCTCAAAGATAAGCTACCACCATTCTAGCGAGTCTTTCACTCTATATTTCTACAGTTTTGTACATTTCTCTGATTAATAGAAATTGTGTATTCTTGTATCCATGTGTTTATGGTTATATCTATGATATATATCTATTATATTATTAGATATATGTGTTGGCATGTTTTACAGGAAGTGTGTGCTTCTCATTGATGGCAAGAAAAGCAACGAACCAAACCTCGAGAGCGTAGAAGATGAGAAAGCTCAGAAGAGATAGTGGTCCAGAAGTGCAGACGAGGTCCAAGAAACGAACTCGCAGAAGGAGAAAAGGTCGAGACCCGTGAACACTTAGAAAACCTTCTAAGTCAGAGAGATCATAAGCTCAGGAAGAAGAGCGATAGTGGTCATTGGATCGAACAATGTGAAGAATCTGGACCGTTAGATCTAATGGATTTGTAAGGAGGATAAGCTCAGGAGGAATATTTGACAACCATCGGATTGAATTAGTGGAAAGACAGGCTAAGCAAGCGCTAAGATTTGAGATCTCGATCATTCAAATACCCGTCATCCATCGGATCAAACTCGAATTCTTGTCATCCGTCGGATCACTTTCGAGTGGAAGGACAATATAAGCTAAAAGAGTTGCATTGCAGACAGATCAAGCCATCGATCTAGGATCATGATCGATGAACAACATTTAGTTTGGGTATAAATATGCGAGGAGGTTAAGCTCCGAAAAAATCTCACTTCAGATTTTTCAGTTTGAGATTTGAAATCCCTGAAGCTCGGAGAGCCGAAGAGTCGAAGTAAATCTCAAGCGTCGGATTGTCCGAAGTGGATCTGGTTCGTCTAATCCACCGAGTCAATTTTAGGTTTGAAATACCTGAAGCCTGGAGACCTGGAGAGTCTAAATAAATCCTCGATCGTCGGATCATCCGAAGTGAATTTCAGTTGTTAGATCATTCTGAAGTGGAAGGAAAGGATAAGTTAGATAAAGGGCATGCTAATATCAATGGACAATAATCAGGCTCTAAGATCTACAGTCAACAGGACATATCGGACCCCCTCCCCCCTGACCTTTCTACCTTTAACTGGGGGGGTCTGAGTTGGTGGTATTTTCCATGTGGGACCCTCATACGTGTAACCTTCTTGTTAACTTGGACCCCCCTTTCTCATTACCACTTACTGCCTAACACCCCCTCCAAGTAAAACATCAAACCACTCATACATACCACCTCCATGCTCCAACGTCACACTCCACTACCTACTACACATAACACTCCACTACCTCACTCTGCATCCACACTCCTCTACACTGCCTACACATCTCACCCACGTCAGCAGACCACCTCAACAAGGACACGAGTCATCGAATCTGAAAGATCACTTTGGGTGCATTCTCAATCGTTGATAGTGTAATTTTGAAAATTTGAAATCCCAAAGTTCTGAAGGGTGAAGTTCTGAAATCCATCCATATCAATGATTGATTAAGTCCTAGTTGTTGGATTGAACAATGAAAGGATGAGTGTAAGGATCAAATATGACCATTGATTTTTTTCCATGAAATAAACCATTCGATATGATCCATCCATTCAGGAGCACTATCAAGATGATGATATCAACAGTCCCATCGCATTGCGGGACTAGAAAATTCTTGTGTCTTAATTTTTCATGAGCTAGACGAAATCGAAACCATGGCTTTGGTGAAAGGAAGTGTGGAGGCTTGTAGTGAATTGCAGGGTGAAAAGCGAGTTTCCCTCAAACCACCTTTGGTCGTGCCTGCAATTGCATGATCACATGATAACATCTCCCATGGTCACATAAGTGGAATGTAGGTGAAGGAGATAACGCTACCAGGATCCACCTCATAGTATACTCCAATGGCGTTGATCAAACCCAGTTTGATCAAAGGGTTGTTGTTTCATATTGAGATTTCTTGATCAGTTACGATTCAGTTACACTAACTGAATCATTGTTCCTGAGAGGTTGAATCATTGTTCTGGGGCATTGGAATCATGGCTCTTAATCATTTTGATATTACCGACATTGATCATTGGAGATGTAGAGTGAAATAGATGATGAGAGAAGGAATAAAATCAAAATTTCATGACAGAGAGTTGTTGTTGTTTCTCGGTAAAACAATTTGAATTGTATGTAATCAAGGAGAGAGCATGAACAGAGTGTGAAAGATGCATAGATGAAGAACAAATGCTGGACAAAGAAGAAATGGTGAAAAGATTAGAATGTACGATAACCTAAGAGAATGAGAAGAACAGAGGAAGAGACGATGGAAAGAACAAGCAAGTGGAGATGAGCATGAACAGATAGAACCAGACCAGAATTGCATAACAGATAAGAACTGGTAAACGTTGAAATGTATGTATTGTTGTAAAGTATTATTCAAGCAAATTTTTAGAAAATAGGGTGGTAGGGTGGTGCTAGGGAGGATTGTTGTCCTCAGAGTTTCAAGTGGGTGCTTGAACACAGGGAGTTGTAGATTCCATATGGTTGCAACCAGAAAAACCAAGGTGGTAGGGTGGTGCAAGGCAGAACCATTTTTCTCTATTATATAGGTTGGTGTCTGTGTGATTGGAAGCTAGTTCTTCCATCCAGTTGTTGTTGGAACACTCAAGGAGTTGGTGTTTCCTTCTAGTAGGTGCTAGAGAAACCAGAGATTTGGTGCTCTCAGCAAGTTGTAGCTTGCTAAAGAAGAGGTTGTTGCCTCATTTTGAGTTGGTGCTCAAAGAAAGATGATGTATAGAACTTAAAAGACTTTCTATCATTCCAAGAAGAAGAGGTTTTATCCCTTTATGGATTTCCTCATCAATATTTTTCTTTGTGTATATCATGTGTGTGATTGATATTTATTATTTTTGGTGTTCATGACTTGCATAATATTGATGATCACCTGAATAAGGTTAATAATATTTTAATAGGCATAAGATTTTTTAATCACAATAACAATTGATTCAAACCCCTCCCCCTCTCGGTTGTCTTAGTATTTCCAACAATTGGTATCAAAGTGGGTTCCTTTTATTTAAAGTTAGATCAGTAATCTTAAACATGACAAGTCATGAAGGAACTTCAACCAATAAGCCCCCCCTGTTCAATGGAACAAACATTTCCTTCTGGAAAGTTAGGATGAGAACCTACATAATGGCTTTAGGTGCAGATGTCTAGGATGTGGTAGAGATTGGTTATGTAAAGCCAGTTGTAATAGCTAATAAGGATGACAAGCAAGAATTCAGCTTCAACGCTAAGGCTATGAATGATATTCTAAGTGGGCTTGCAGAAGCAGAATTTGTAAAAGTTATGCACTTAGAATCTTTGAAAGAAATGTGGGACAAACTTATTATCATTTATGAAGGTAATGAGAAGGTAAAGGATGCCAAGCTTCAAACCTACAGATTACAGTTTGAACAACTAAAAATGAATGAGGATGAAACAATTAATAATAAAAAAATTAAGCCTTGAGGAGCTTGTGAATGCCATGAAGGGTCTTGGTGAGAATATTGAAGACGTATTTTTAGTTCAGAAGATTTTAATATCTCTACCAAATAGATTTAATCAAAATTTTATGCAATAGAAGAACTGAATGATCTTAATACTTTGTCTATTGATCAACTTCTAGGAACTCTAACTACTTATGAAATGAGGATTAGTAAGGATAAACCCACCTCTAGAGAAGCATCATTTAAAGAAGATAAGAATGAGGATTCTGAGACTGATGAAATTGAAGCAAAATTTGTGAGAAGACTAAAGAAAGGATCAGGCAAGTACCAAGGCAAGTTTCCCTTCAAATTTTTTAACTTTGGAAAGATAGGTCACTTTTCATCTAAGTTCCCACACAAGAATAAGGACCAGAACTCTGAAGGTGAAGAGAAGTACAAATTCAAGAGATTTCGTAAAAATAAAAGTTTATGTGTAAACAATGATGACTCTTCAGGAGACACAAATAGTGATTCTTCTTATGAAGATAAGGTTAATTATTTATGCTTAAGGCCAAAGAGGATTATGATAATAAAAGAATAGAAAGTGATGTTAATGAGGAAGAAGTTGTGGTTGACTTGGAAGGAGAACTGATCAGTGCCCTAGAAGAAATTTCTATACTCGGATTTAAGAAGAAAAAGAAAAAACAATTGTTGATATAGTTCGAGAAAGATAGTAAAAAACATCATGATGACTCTTCCCTGCTAAAAGTGGAAATAGAAGAGGCAAATAAAATAGAGGACATTCTGAAACAACAATTATCAGAGAAGAAGGAAAGATGTGAAGCCTTGGAAGAAGAGGTAGTAAAAACCAAGAAAGAGATGGAGAAGTTTAAAACATTATATCTCCAAAATCTTCCAAGAATTAAAGCCTCGGTAGAACTAAATGACATTCTAAGAAAACATATATAAGAAGAAAACAACCAGAAAGCGAAGAGACAATAAAGATGATCAAGTTCCATGTCAGCAGACAATCAGACCATGTGAGTACTCTGCCACCAAAAACTAATAAATACAACATGATCCCTGATCAAAAACAAAGATATCAAAAGATGGAGCAACAAATGCCAAGAAGAAGACCATCCTTCAGGTACCAAAATTTCTTCCATGGTTACTATTTTTGTTGCTCTAATTTTGGTCGTAAGATTGCAAATTGTCAAATTAAGTTTAGAGACATGCAATTGAGGAGATCAAGAAATAAACAATATTTGCAACATAGAACTAAACAGTCAATGAGTATACAAATTTTCACCAATCACTTTGACCTATTAAACAATGAGCTTGAATATTATAACTGTCATAACTTCAGCCACAAAGCTGCAAACTTCCATCTGAATAATTACAAATTAGATCCAAGGATAAAACCCTTAGATAGAAATGCCAGCACATGGAAAAAGAAAGATAGTGAAAATGTGGTCTAGTACTTTCAGCTCAAAAACAAAAGAACCCCTGGTATATAGATAGTGGATGTTCCAAGCACATGACTAGAGACAAGGATAAGTTTTTGTCTATAAGTAAAAGAAAAATAGGAAATGTGACCTTTGGAAATGATGAACCAGGTAAAATCAAGGGTAAATGGATGGTGAGTTTGAGTAATGGCAAAGGAAAAGCCCAGGATGTTCTGCTTCTAGATGGGCTGAAACATAATTTGCTCAGTGTAAGTCAAATGTGTGACAGGGGATGTGAAGTGGTGTTTACTTCCAAATATTGTAAGATAAAGTCTTTAAACTCAGGACAAGTGGTGGCTAAAGGCATAAGGACAGAAAACAATGTCTATGTTTTGAAAGAAGAAAAAGAAGAATGTCACTTAATAAAGTATGATGAAAGTTGGTTATGGAATAGGAGACTTGGACACCTAAATTTTGATCATCTAGTCAAACTTAGAAACTATGGGGCAGTAAAATATCTTCCAAAGATATCAAAGCCATATCATTATGTATGTAAACCATGCCAAACAGGAAAGCTTACTCGGGCACAGTTTAAATCTAAGAACTTTGCATCAACAGAGAAACTGCTTTAGTTAGTACATATGGATTTATGTGGACCATCAAGGAAGGAAGGAATATGAAAATAAAATTACTTCATGTTGATTATTGATGATTATTCTAGACTTACATGGGTTTCCTTTCTGAAATAAAAATCTGAAGCATTTGAAAAATTCAAAGTGTTTAAGGCTCTGACTGAGAATCAAGTAGGAAAAATACTAAAGGCAGTAAGGTCTGATAGAGGAGGATAGTTTAGTTCAAGGGACTTCAAAGAGTTTTGTGATAAACATGGGATCAAAAGAGAGTATACTATTCTAGGGACGCCATGGCAAAATGGAGTAGTTGAGAGGAAAAATAGATCAGTTTAACAGATGGAAAGATCAATGATGAATGAAAGGAATATTCCTCAGACATATTGGGTAGAAGAAATTCATACACCAATACATATTCTTAACAAAGCTCATCTCAAGCCACAAAGTGACAAGACTCCTAATGAACTATGGTTTGGAAGACCTGCTTCAATCAAACATTTTAAAGTTTTTGGGAGTAAGTGTTATATCAAGAATAATGATGAAAATCTTGGGAAATATGATGACAGGACTGATGAAGGTATCTTCTTAGGGTATGCTAAAAACAGTAAAGGATACATATGCTATAATAAGAGGCTGCATAAATTGGTTGATTGTATTGACATAAAAGTTGATGAAGGAGTCCCAGTAAGAGAGGTGAGCAATATTGAATCAACAACAGAGGATATAGTTGAAGTTGAAGATGAACAGGTCCAAGAATCAGAAAAAGAAGACTCTAACTCAAATGAAGATACAAATACTCCGGTAGAATCAAATCAGCAGACATCATCAAATCCTTCCTCCAGAATTACTCAAAAGAATCATCCTACAAGTCAGATAATTGGTGAGAAAGACAAAGGTGTAAAAACTAGGAGAAGGATAATCAAAGACACCAAGAAATCACATATAGACTTCATATGCATGGTGGAACCCAAGAACTTTAATGAAGCTAGTGAATATGTAAATTGGTTAAAATCAATGAATGAGGAAATAGATCATATTGAAAAGAACAATACTTGGGAGCTTGTTCCTAGACCTGCAGATAAGAATGCAATTGGCTCCAAATGGGTGTTTAAGAATAAAATGAATGAACAAGGACAAATTGTTAAGAATAAATATAGATTTGTCTATAAGGGGTATGCATAAGTTGAAGAACAAGATTTTTGATGAAACCTTTGCACCAATGGCAAGATTGGAAGCCATCAGAATGTTTCTTTCCTATGCATGTCATAAGAACTTTAAAGTATATCAGATGGATGTTAAGTCATATTTTCTTAATGGAGACCTAGAAGAAGAAGTATACATGGAGAAACCTAAAGTATTTTCACTAACAGATAATCATGACTATGTCTATAAGTTGAAAAAGGCATTATATGGACTAAAACAGGCACCACGAGCATGGTATCATAGACTGGACAAATTTCTACAGGACAAAGGGTTCAAGAAAGGTATTGTTGACAGTAATCTATACATTAAGTCTGAAGGTGATGATTTATTAGTTGTTTTGGTTTATGTAGATGAAATTATTTTTGGATGCACTAATGACCCTTCAGTTCAGTGGTTTGCTAATTCAATGCATACTGAGTTTGAGATGTCCATGATAGGAGAATTGTCATATTTTCTTGGTTTACAAATCAATCAGAACTCTGCAGGAATATTTATGTCTCAAGAAAAGTATTTGAAAGAGATGTTAAAGATGTTTCAGATGAAATATTCTACACCTGTGAGCACACCTATGGTGGTTGGTTGCAAGCTCAGTAAAGATGATATTTCACCTGATGTTGATCAAAGAACATATCGATCAATGATAGGTAGTCTTTTGTACATCACAACATCTCATCCTGATATAATGCAAGTTGTTGGAATGGTAGGTCGTTATCAGTCTACTCCTAAACAAAGTCATTTAGTATTTGTCAAAAGGATATTCAAATATTTTAAGGGTACAATGACTTATGGTCTCTGGTATCCTAGAAATCATAATTTTCAATTAACTGCATATTCAGATGTTGATTGGGAAAACTGTTTGGATGAGAGAAAAAGCACCAGTGGAGGTGCATTCTTCTTAGGTGATTCGTTAGTATCATGGCTTATTAAGAAGGAGGGATCTATTTCATTATCAACTACAGAGGCAGAGTACATTGCTACTGCTACTTGTTGCACTCATATCTTATGGATGATACAAACTCTTGTAGATGTGAAGGTAACTTATACTAATCCCATTCCACTTCATTGTGATAACACCAATGCCATTAGTGTCTTGAAGAATCATGTTCTCTATTCAAAGACTAGGCATATACCAATAAAGTATCATTTTCTCAAAGAGAAGGTTACAAATAGAGTTGTTGAGCTGAATTACATTCCAACCACAAAACAAATTGTAGACATCTTTACTAAACCCCTAGCTAAGACACCATTTGAATATCTCCATCAGAAGCTGGGTGTCATACCTTCTCTCACCTAAGAGAGTCCATCTTTTCAGTGGGAGTATGTATTGGTTGAATATCTTATACCTCCAAAAGGTACTGCAACAACTTAGGGGCATCATGTTTTCTTTGGCATTGATGTCAAAGGGGGAGAAAAGGTGTGGTATGGATGCTACAGTTGGAGGTCTAAGTAGAACAGTGCAGCCTTTCAGGGTTGCCATCAATGCCAAAGGGGGAGATTGTTTGCATGTTTTACAAGAAGCATGTTCTTTTCATTGATGGAAAGAACAACAACAAACCAAACCTCGAGAATGAAAAAGATGAGAAATCTCAAAAAAGATAGCAGTCCAGAAGTGCAGACGAGGTCCAAGAAATGGACTCGCGAAAGGAGCAAAGGTCGAGACCCGTGAAAAATTAGAAAACCTTCTAAGTCAGAGAGATCAAAACCTCAGGACGAAGAGTGATAGTGGTCATTGGATCGAACACTGTGAATAATTTGGACTGTTAGATCCAGTGGATTTGCAAGGAGGATAAGCTCAGAAGGAATACCTGACCATCGTCGGATTGAATTAGTGGAAGGATAGGATAAGCAAGGGCTGAGATCTGAGATCTCGATCATCCGAATACCCATCAACTATCAGATCAAACCTGAATTTTCATCATCCATCGGATCACTTTCGAGTGGAAGCACATGATAAGCTAGAAGAGTTGCATCGAAGACAGATCGAGCCATCAATCTAGGATCATGATCAACGAACAACATTTAGTTTGGGTATAAATATGTGAGGAGGTTAAACTCCAGAAAAATCTCACTTCATATTTTTCAGTTTCAAATTTGATATCCCTGAAGCCTGAAGATCTGGAGAGCCATAGTAAATCTCAAGCGTCAGATCATCTGAAGTGGATCTGGGTCATCTGATCTAGAGCGTTGGTTTGAGGTTTGAAATACCCGAAGCCCGGAGACTCGGAGAGTCGAAATAAATCCTCGACCGTCGGATCATTCAAAGTGAGTTTCAACTGTCAGATCATTCTAAAGTGGAAGGAAATGATAAGTTAAATAAAGGGCACGCTAATATCAACAGTTGATAATCAGGCTCTCATATCTACAATCGACAGGGCATATCGGACCCCGCTAACTTTTGCCTTTAACCGGGGGGGGTCCGAGTTGGTGGTATTTTCCATGTGGGGCCCTCATACGTGTGACCTTCCTATTAACTTGGACCCCCTCGCTCATTACCACTTACCCCCTAACACCCCTCCAAGTAAACCACCAAACCACTCATACATACCACCTTCATGCTCCGACATCACACTCCACTACCGTGCTCTGCCTCCACACTCCACTAAAATTCGTACACGTCTCACCCACGTCAACAAACCACCTCAGCAAGGACACAAGTCATCTGATCTGAAATATCACTTCGGGTGCATTCTCAATCATTGGTCATAGTACAGTGGAAGGATAGTGTAAGTTTGAAAAGTTGAAATCCTGAATTTCCAAAGGGAGAATTTTCGACAGTCGTCCATCTCAATGATCGATTAATTCCTAGACATCAGATTGAACAATGAAAGGATGAGTGTAAGGATAAAATATGACCATTGATTTGTTTCCATGAAATAAACCATCTGATCCAATATGTCCATTTAGGAGCACCATCAAGATCGTGAGATCGATGGTCCCATCGCATTGCAGGGCCAAAACATGCTCGTGTCTTAATTTTTCATGAGCGGGTTGAAATCAAAACCACAGTTTTGGTGAAAGGATGCATGGAGGCTCGTAGTGAATTGCAGGGAGAAAAGCGGGTTGCCTTCAAACCACCTTTGTTCGTGCCCGTAATCGCATGGTCACATGATAGCATCGCCCATGGGCACATCAGCGGAAGATAGGGGAAGGAGATAACGCTGCCAGGCTCCACCTCGGAGTATAATCCAACGACTCTAATCAAACTGAATCTGATGGAAGGTTGTTGTTTCATATCGATATTTATTTATCAGTTATGATTCATTTACACTAACTAAATCATTATTCCTGATAGGTTGAATCATTTTTCTAGGGCATTGGAATCATGGATCTTGAGCGTTTTGAGATTCTCGACATTGAGCGTTGGAGATGTAGAGTGTAACGGATGATGAGAGAAGGAATAAAATCAAAATGTTGTGACAGAGAGATGTTGTTGTTTCTTAGTAAAAAAAAATGAATTGTATGTCATCAAGGAGAGAGCATGAACATAGTGTGAAAGATGCAGAGATGAATAACACAAGATGGACAGAGCAGAAATGGTGAAAAGAGAAGATTGTACAAGAACCTAAGAGAATGAGAAAAACAAAGGAAGAGTAGATGGAAAGAGACAACAAGTGGAGTCGAGCATGAATAGACAGAACCAGACCAGAATTGCAAAATAGAGAAGAATTGGTAAACGTTGAAATGTCTGTATTGTTGTAAAGTATTATTCAAGAAACATTTTAGTAAACAGGGTGGTAGGGTGTTGCTAGGGAGGACTGTTGTCCTCAGAGTTTCAAGTGGGTGCTTGAATACAGGGAGTTGTAGCTTCCATCTAGTTACAGCCAGAAAAACCAAGGTGGTGCAAGGGAGAACCATTGTTCTCTATTATACAGGTTGGTACCTGTATGACTGGAAGTTGGCGCTTCCATCCATTTGTTGCTAGAACACTCAGGGAGTTGGTGCTTCCTTCTAGTGGGTGCTAGAGAAACCAGAGAGTTGGTGCTCTCAGCAAGTTGCAGCTTGCTAAAGAAGAGGTTGTAGCCTCATTTTGAGTTGGTGATCACAGAAATATGATGTACAGAACTTAAAAGACTTCCTATCATTCCAAGAAGAAGAGGTTTTCTCCCTTTGTGGGTTTCCTCATGAATATTTGTCTCTGTGTATATCATGTGTTTGATTGATGTTTATTATTTCTGTTGTTAATGACTTGCATAATCTTGATGATCACTTGAAGAAGGTTAATAACATTTTAATAGGCATAAGATTGTTTAAGAATAGTAACAATTGATTCACTCCCCCCTCTCAGTTGTCTTAGTATTTCCAACAATATGATATATCTCTGTACATTTCTTTATTATATCTCCACTCTCATTTTGTGTCGAAAATAATCTAGATCAATGGTATCAGAACAGGTTTCTCTTGATCATTTTTCAGTGCATGTCCCTGATGAGTTCTGAGTATAGAAAGTTAGGTCTCAAGCTTGTTTCTCTTGAGGAAAATCGCTCTCACACGCCCAAGAAACCCTCCATGGTGGAAGAAAATAAAAATGACAGAGAAGAAGATTCTATTAATTTGTTGCTTGAGCAATCTCTCACGTGACAGAGGGACGAAATGATGGAGAATTTTTCCCACATCCTTCAACACCTGCCGATAAAAAAAAGCGTGTACTCATCAAGTGGCCATTTTGTAGGAACCTTTCCTTTCAAGGTACAAGTCAATTTTTATATTCTCATATTTAAAGGACAGATAGATGCAGACATCATAGAAAAATGGTTAAATCTGCTAGAATATTATTTCGCTGTTCACAATTTCTCTGACAGAGAAAATATCACCTTCGCTCTCCTTAAGGCTCTCCCCCATGTCAAACATTGGTGGGAAACTTACTAGGAGTAAAGTTCCACAAAGGACTCTAGAATAAATGGGGTCAAGCCCACTTAGGATTTTTTTGTGGATGCGGTTAAGGAACAATATTACCTTGTTGGTAAATATGACGCCAAATACATGAGATGGACTACACTACGAAAAGGGAAGGGCCAAACAGTGTCGGAGTTCCCAAATAATCTCCATACCTTGCACACCAAGCTGGGTATCAAATATTCCGAGTGAAATCTAGTTCTGAAATACCGTGAGGCTCTGCATAGGTACATCCAACCTGAAATGAATTTTCTATACATCTCATCAATCAGAGCTTCCTATCGATATGTTATCAAAATCAAGCAGAAATTTAGGCACCAGAACAAATGAGAGCTTGGGTCTACAAATCCACAACAATAAAAGTATGATCAATACATCCCTAACAAATAGCCTCCCTAAAACCCATCCAAGCCACAGGGAAAGAAGGGTAATGGAAAGACGAAGAAGGACATTGGAAAGTGGTGTGACTTCCACCAAATCACCTAGAACAACATTGGTGAATGTGACTCAAAACAATCATTGGTGGTCGAGATCAAAGAAAAGGATTCAAACCTTGATTCAGAATCTAATTCATAAAATAATGGAAGAAGACATATCATCGATGCAGACCCCATTGCTACTATCTCAACTGCAACAATTCGACTAGAAGAACCAGCAGATTTTGAAGAGGGGCAGTGCATTTTTCATTCACAGATGTGGGTGAAGGGGACCCCGCTACATTTTATTATTGATAGTGGAAGCTAGAAGAATCTCATCTCAGCAAAGGTCATCAATAAGTTTGGATTTTCGACAACACCACACCCAAAACCATACAACAATGGGTGGCTTCACTAGGGATGATATCCCTGTGTCATCCAGCAGTTTCGATTGTCATACAACATCCATCCCTTGAAGGATGAGGTATTATGTGATGTTTCTTTGCTCGATATTTGTGATGTTATTTTGGGTCTTCCATATATGTGGAAGCGTCATGCTATTTATGAGTCTCGACCCTGTAGTTTCATTGTTAGTCTAGGGTTCATATATATAGGATACCAGAGGTAGTTCCAACTACTATCCCACCTAAACAGGGCTGCAAGGTAGTATCTCATACCACAAAATTCATTTTCTTCACAATATGTTCAAAACGTGAACAGAAGGACACTGCAACCATTGCCTCCTCAGTCTAAGAACCTTCTATCCAGCAGAAGTAGGTCAAAAAGATTGAAACAGAGCACAAATATTCCTTCTGCACACATTTGTCTCATTAATTTCTCGACAACCTCCCACAAACCAAGCAGTGAAACTTTTCCAACAAGGAAAGAAACTTACCAAGGTTCAGATTCAGAAAATGCTTCCCCCTCTCCCTAGGGAACTCAACACAATGGATACCATTTCTTACTAAGGAGGGATGATTGATCTAGGTTGATATTGGTGGCCACCAACCTATTCCAACTAGCTCAAAATAGTTTTCTGGAAATTTACTATGTTAAGCAGTTTGTTGGGTCCTAAACTTTTTGGGGCCATTTTGAGGGCCTAAATGACATTTTTTCATGATATTGCACCCCAATGATATTTGAAGGAAATTATTGATCTCCAAAAATGAATCTCCTCAACGATACCTTTCTAATGATCTATCGTACGCCCCAAATAGGAATTGTATGCCAAAGTTATGCCCTTGGGAAGTTGACACACCAAACTACCCAAAACGGGGTCCACAAAAATATTGGCTTATGATCTTCTGGGGTTAGGTTTTTGGATTTTATTTATGTTAAAAATACCTTTGGAGCCTCATTGTACTAGTCATCTTCTTTCAAATGAGCGTATCTGTTACATCTCTTCAAAGATATAGGATTCCACAATTCTAGCAAGTCTTTCACTCTGTATTTCTACAGTTTTGTACATTTCTCTCATTAATAGAAATTGTGTATTACTGTATCCCTGTGTTTATGGTTATATGTATGATATATATTTGTTATATTATTGGATATCTGATATATCTCTATGCATTTATTTATTAAATCTCCTCTCTCATTTCATGCCCAAAATAATCTGGATCAAGAACCCTGCTCTATCGGGGCACCAGACCATCTGGATATCATCCGCCAGGTGATTGAATCTTCCATGCTTTGCATAGCCCAAAAAAAGCCGATCTGAGATGAGCTAGTTCCTAGGACACTCGGACCTATCTTACACAGCTAGTTGTGTTTAATCGCGATGTGACATGTGGGCACCAAGATACTAGAATATTGAACCTTGGGTAAACCCAAACTCTACCACTTTGCAATTTTGACGTTGGACTAGGACCTAACTGACACCCCATACACATGGTACTACCACCATCGGACACCCAGTAAGAAACATATCCTTGTCATTTTTTTCCACCTAGAATGACACGTGTCACTCGTACCACTCAACACGTGGAATCAACTCTTCCCCCAGATCTCTACCCAAATATGCCAAACTAACATTACACATGGCACACTCTCCACTTGACATGTGGTCCACCCACATTACAACACATGGACCGAATATTGTATTCCACGTGGATGAACCACTCCGCAACTGTCACATACCCACTACCTAAATCAGATTTTTCTGGTCTTATGTCAGACCAAAACCCCTAATTATCCATGGAGGCCCAGCGTAAGCTGGCTCTTTCTCTCTCCTTCTTTGTTCCCATGTGATCGCGGATCATGTTCACGGTTCAATTTGAACGCAGTACCTATTTGTATTTCGCACCTCGGCGCTACAGTAATGTCTAAACATTTGACTTTGCAACCGTCGAACATCGACAGGGCTAGTGACCGACCAATGGGGATGAATCCCTATAGGGTCAGCAAATGGCCAATAGGAACAAATCTTAACAGGGGTAGAGAACCGCCAGTGAGAACAGGCCCTGTCGCGCAGTTAATTGGAATACAGATGGCGAAAAGGGAAACTTGACATGGTAGTTGACATGACAGGAGGGGGCCGCACTTCACACGCCACACTATTCCG